>CAVNYN010227918.1:0-10123 GCA_963692815.1 Nyctanthes arbor-tristis | reverse complement strand
GAAAATTTTCAATAAATTAATCAAAGCAAGTTGCACGAAGATTGATTAGTTAAAAAAAATATATGATAATATTTGTAGCAATGTTATTCCTGATATATCTGTTACACGTTTGATTTACTAAATCGAATATAATCAAAGCATGGCTATATGATTATAACTGTATATGGATAATCATATATGGTTATAACCATATAACTATATGGTTCCATATAATATGGTGTCATATTAGAAGATACTAGATTGAGACTAACATTATTATAGAGAAAGTTATGCCTTGTGTGAGAAAAAGAGAATTGTCACGGACTCAAAGTGAACACAATCTCATACAAATTAATGAATTATATTATTAATAAAGGCAATTATATTGCTACTATAAAATTTTATTAACACACTGCGTTTTAACATCACTACATATTAGATTTGAAATGGATAACTACACCACAATTTGTTAACGTTTATGTCCAATACAAAATTAAATATAAGAAAAACAAGAAAGAATTAAAATAAATGTGGTGCACATTATTTAAAAAAAAAAGAAAGAAAGAAAAAAAGAATATCCTATAGATCAACAATTTCTCCTTCACGTCACTGTCGAAACCACCTCCTCATTTTCCCCTAACCTTAAATTGTTGTCGGAAAACTCGACAAGCGGAGGTAAAATATGAGTTTCTTTTTACCTTCACCTCATCTCGACGGTAGCCCACTTCCAAATTATATAATAAAAAAGTCTAAATCCCTAAATCTTGTAGTCTTCTTTGCTTCTTTTGATTCCGATTGCCATATCGTCACACACCCAAAAAAAAATTGAAACATAAAAGAAAAAAAATTAATCAATTTAACAAGATGACAATAAAGATTATGCTAAAATCGATGTAGTTATTGGTGTCACAATTGAAAATATAATGAATAGTCACTGAAAAAGTATTAAGAGTTGTAGCGGTGCCTCGTGTCGATAAAAGCTATTGGGGAGTTAGGTCATTAGAAAAGAAAATTAAAAAAGAAAAAAGATATAATTTGATGTGATGTGAAAAATAAAAAATAATAATGTATAATATATTTAAATTTTAAAGTAAGATTATTAGCATAATTTGAATCAAGTGCATTTAAGCGAAGGTTTATTTTGTGGTGTAACAATGAAATATTGTAATGATAATATAATTGCATTATTAATAAATTGATTTTGTCTTTAATATAATAGAAATATTTAAGTATTAGACGTCTGGCGTCATAACGGTACTGGACAGTGGTTTGCCGTAATATCAGTAGCTACATCACCACATTCTCTACAAATTACATCAGCAATGATACTATATCACATCGTCTATTTGGTGTCATAACAATGCCATGACATATGATACTAGAATATTTTAAAGTAATAATAACAATAAGCGATGCCAATTATTACAGATATATAATAATAAATAGCAGTTTTTTTTAATGAAGTCAGATTGAACTGTTGTATGGAGCCTAAGAACCAATAGAACGGGCTCCACAGAGGAGCCCAATCTGACTTCATAAAATTTAGAGGACTCAATTATACCTATGATTCAAAATTATTTGTAAAGTGACCTTTCTAAATTGCAAAAATACACCTCTTTTATCTTACTTTTTATTATATTAAATTAGTATTAATTATATATTTATTTGTAATAAAATATTTCTATCATTTTTTTTATTTTTCATATTTATCTATTTATGTTTTTTATCATTTGTTATAATAAATTCCAATTTTTTTTAAAGAACCAATTGTTAAAGTGATTTCTTGCTTTTGGGCAATACTGGATCCTTCCTTGATTTCTTATTTGTTATAATAAATTCCAATTGTTAAAAGTGATTTCTTGCTTTTGGGCAATACCGGCTCCTTCCATGATTTCTTGTTTGTCCAAGAATTTCATTAATTGATAAACAAAATTCAATGTCATCAATAGATGTTAGGTATCATTTTGTGGGTTTTAACTTTTGATAGATTTTCGTTATTTAACAGATTTTGCTGGAATTATTATTATTATTGAATAGTTTATTATTATATGGTGATTAAAATAACAATAATTATATGTAGACATTTTTATCTGACATGAATGTGTGGCATGTTTATTTTGCTATAATGTATTGTTGTTTGTGGGCTATGAAATCTACTATTTGCATATACACAACCAATTCAAAATAGCTAACTAAGACACGTCAATTATTCATGCTAGATAAAAGTGTCTTTATAGAATTACTCAATAAAATAAACACTTACCTAACTCTGTGAAACTCAAGCTTTTTATCATATTCTAATGATTAATGAATTTCAGAGTTAATTATCTCAAATACCACTGAACTTTTCAAAAGTGATTTCATAGATCACTATACTTTAAAATTTATCCCAAATGTCACTATACTTTTCAAAAATTATCTTATCCACCATTATAGTTTTAAAATTACCCCATTTACCACTGGGCTTATCAAAATTTAACTCATTTTGCCATTGAATTTCTTGAAATCGATTATTTTTTAGTTGAAAACTCATTATTTTATTTGTATCATATATTAATTATTAAAATTGTAACATAGTGGAATTCATTTTTGCATTTTTATTTTACTAATTTTTTTAATCTAAAACTCATTGCATGGCAAATGCAGTAAGTTCTTTATAAGGTCGATGACAAGTGATGTAGATTTTAAAGCATAGTGGCATTGGAGGCAACTTTTCAAAAAATTTAACGGCATTTGAAGAAAGTTTGAACGTATAATGACAAGTGGGATAAATTTTTTAAAGTTCAGTGGTAGTTAAGATAATTAACTCTAAATTCCATGATATTCATTTTATATAAATCCATAAAATTCGAAAGAACTATTATTTGTGGTGTAGATATAGTTACTCTTCATGAGATTAAAAATCTACTCCATTAGATTTACGGTGCCTATAGATTTTTTCCTCATCACGTCAATTTTGAAGTAATTTTATGATATTAAATTTTGTATAAAATAAATTACCAAAGTTTATTTCTTTATTTTGTTGGTAATAAAAATTTTCATAAAAATTCAAAAAATCCATTGAAATCTATGATATATTGAATTATGACAAGGCTCGCGAAACTGATAAAACTTCAAATACTCAATAGTACTAGTCAATTAGAAACCAACATGTTGGATTTGGGGGCCAAGTTAAATAAGAAATTGGGCTTTTGAATCCACATATAGATTTTTGATTGGATAAGAGTACTTTTGAAGTACGAGATTTTTTCCACTGAAGATTCATAAATTTTTCAAAAATCCATATTTAAAAATTCCATATCCATGTTTCTTATGCCTTTTTTTTTTGGCTCTTAAAAAATTGCAAAAGATATCACTGAGAGTGTTTGATTACTAAAGATTTTCCATAGAAAATGAGTTTTTCGACCTAAATTCTTACTTTTGTGTTGTTTGATTGACTTTTTTTCGGAAAAAAATTTCCACATTTTGGTCACGTGACCACAAATATATATATATATATATATTGTTATAAACTAGAAGGAAATAATAGAAAATAGAGAGAAAACTTAGAGAGCAAACTCATAAATTGTATATCAATATGAGAACTAGAGTCACCTATTTATAGGTATAAATCAAGGGTTTTAGGGGTAGAAGAGTCATTCATTAAATACAATAATTATTTACAACACTCTCCTTTGAATGACTATTTTATACAATAATTGTCTCATCAAAAACCTTGTTTGGGAAAAACCTAGTGGGAAAAATTTACCAAACTAAGTAAAAATAATACAATAAATTTCGATCGACTTTCAAGTGTCTAAATGCTGCCTCATTAAAACCTTGCCAAAACAACCTAGTGGGACAAAAACTGATAGAAGGAAAAAAAGTACAGCTGCTCCCCTTGATTTTGGCCACAACGGTTCTCATGCTTAGCCATCCACATCTCCCCAATATCTTCAATGTTTTGGAGTATATTCTGCTTCAGGCAACGTCAACTCTTCAGGAATTTTATGCCGAGGGTTAATATTATATATGTCACAAATATATATTAAACAAAGAATATGCTTTGTTAAAACCTTACAAGAAAAAACCTTACAAAAAAAAATCCACGTGAAGGAAAAAGAGTACATTATTCTTTGGATATGTCATCAATATTGCCTCGTTAAAAACCTTGCTAGGAAAATTCATTGGGACAAAACCTTAGTCAAGGGAAAAGAGTACAACGCGTATCTCTCGTATTAACTGGTAATGTATACAAGAACTTAAATTCGTTATATGCTTCATTCAAGCATATCAAATCCTTTTGGGATTTTATGACATTAATGATATATTTTCATATATCGCCGGTCGAATGAAACTTCAGGTTTCAATAACATCCACCATATACTTATTGGTTTTCTTAGTATTAGTATCAGTTGTTATATATTGACATTGTAACAATCTGCAGGATTGTCTTTCTATATTGGTCGATCTCCAATGTCAACAATTTTGATGAAATTGATTCATCATCCTTGTTGTTTATTGAGCTCATAAGCATGTGTAGTCGACTATTATTTCATGTCGATTCCATCTAATCTCAGTATAAACATAACCTATCGAGATCTCTTTATTCAAATAATTTCAGGTATCTGGGCCTCTTTAGGCACTTTTTAGTTAGTTATGTCTGTATACTTTTCTGGAGTATATGCCTGAAAATGACTATTATAAATATCTGTTTCATATTCATTTTCATAGATAATAATTTTAGAATCAACCATGTTATGCTTTAAGCATGTCATTAATATCTCAAATCCTCTTATAGGATTTTATATCAATCTAAGATGGAGTATTTAACATAGTATATCTATTAGCAACTATACCGTCAGTAATCTGAACTGCATATTATCTTGCAAACTTCAAGTTTGCACTATACATGCGAGGATTACAATTATGCATTTCATATACTTATTACCAAATATCAATTCATCCTCCTAATACTGAGAAGACTATTTAATTTAACAAATAGTCAGAAAACATCTTCATCCTTCATGGATGAAGCATACAAATAAGGATTCAAATCTATTATATATTCTCAGCATTACAATAATATCCATCTTAATACAGATCGGAAGAGCGACGATACATATCGTGCTTTTCAAATTTAGATGAAGGCTTCTGACTGTAAGCCAAATATGGAGGATATCGTATATTATTATATTCTATTAGCATATTATATAAGAATTGTTGTAATTGAAAGATTAATATCACTTAAACATAAATGGTTTGTTCTCAATTTGGTGTAGCAAATAAATTGAGGCGTATAATATTGTTTTATTAACCATAGGCAATTAATATCCCAAATAATATATGAATATTTAATGACTTTTGAGATAAAATTCACTAGCAAGATACATATGTCTTTTATACTATCAGGAACTTTTGATTATAAACAATCAATTGAGCAAATATTCTCCTAAACTTCATTTTACGAGTTTGACGTATGACATCTAGTGGATTCACATTCATAAATAATTAAGAAAGTCATGGAGGGTGAAGGGACCCACATGGTTGACCTTAAATATGTTCTAGATATATTTGAAACACAGCTCCAAATAGCTAGTGATTATTAATAGTCAAATTGCCTGAGAACTTAAAATGTATGAGAATTCTTTTAAGTGAAAGAATCTATCAATTCTTTACAAATTCTCGATAATTCTTATTATCAACAAATTGGGATGGTCTAACCGGTTTTGCCAAATAATAGTGTTGAACTTCCAGTCCAATAAACAAGTAATGTATTTGAATAACACTATCAAAACTTTTTAAGCGAGAAACATCAGATTCTCAACCCAAGACATGCTTCGTGGGAGAATACTGATGATAGATTGTTAGGTTTGTACAAACCATCACTATAATATGTAATATGACATTATCCCAAATAGAAGTTTGGAGTTTTATTTTTATAAACAGTGGTCTAATAGTTAACTGAACAGTTCTGCTAAACCATTTTGGGTGTGAATATGAGCAACTAAATATTCAACCTCATTTCCAATTGCCATGCAATAATCATCGACTGCTTAAGATCAAAACTCACAAGCATTATCATGATGAATTTTCTCAATTGAGGAATTGAGCTTTTTAGTTTTATTCTATAAGCAAATAGTCTAGCAGAACGCTGAATTTCTAGTAGAAAGCAATCGAACATTGGACCATCTAGTAAAAGCATCAATTAATACACTAAATGAATAAATGGTCTACATTGTGGTTTTATCTAATATACATCTCTATGAACTCTTTAAGAAAATAAGAGGCTCAATATTAACCTTCATACTGGAAGGTTTGATGATTAACTTGCCTTTCTCACAAGTAGCACATGAGAAATCATTTGCTAAAAGAATCTTCTGATTCTTTATATTGTACCCATGTGAATTATCTACCTTATCATAGTTACTTATGTATGTCCAAACATATCTTGCCAAGGTATAAAGCTCTTTTGATCTACGAACTTCTGGTTCGTTGTATGGTTTATCTTAATTACTTTTATGAATGTATAATACATTCCAGATGGTAGCGCCGAGAATTTTTCCTTTATCTGTTTTCGGCCTGTACAAAAGAATTTATGCAAAAATGTTGTTATATTTTTTGCACCATCTCAATGTAATATTCATCCGATATCTTTAAAAATCAGCAAATTTCTCTTGAATTTGCTAAAGTGCATCATCAATACACAATTTAGTATTATTTGTCAAAATAATGCAAGCTCTTCTAGAGCTTTTGATGATGTTCGATGTACCTTATATATAGTACTAACACTCCATATGTAGTATTAACATTATTTTCTGCTAATGTTAATTTCATAGTATGCATTGTTGCACAAACATTAAATTCCCAATATTGTATTTTGGGTCAGCAAAGAAGTCGGAGCTATCAAAGCAAGTTACTACTTACTGTCATAATCAAGGAAATTAATCTCCATTTTTCCTTTTCCTTTGATTGCCTACTAGTTAGAGATCCACAAAGTAATTTGCCATATGACATGTACGTGCTAAATGGGTTTGATGCTCACTTTTATATGAGCTATCATTATTAGATGTTTTATGCATCTCATTACTAGGATTTTGTTCATGAGTTTTCCATATCTTCACCTATGGTTCACGATAAGATGTTACATTTGCTTCAAGCAATGCAATGAAACCAGTGGGTCCGAACTCATGATTTTTCATATATCATGTGGATTTTTGACGGTAAAGTACTCAACTTTGAGTTAGACATAATAATGAAGGAAACTAACTACTTTTACACAATCGTTAGATGTATTTCCTTCTTTTATTGTCTTACCCAAGGCACTTGAGATCAGATTAACTAAAATATCAAGAGCCCATGACAAATAATTCTTGCCGATATGTCACATGCAACTAACTGAAATTTAGTGATATTTGCCATTTGTGTAACTTTATAATATGTAGAGTCATAAATTCAATATCAACAGGACATGAATATTTATACTCTCCTTTAGGGGTTATTGTTTCATATATCACCAATATCTACAACCTTAAGACATATGTACTTCACGTGTATAGTAAATTGTACTTTTTGAATTAATTTGGGTCATTGCTACATTATGGGCAATAAATCAATATTCTTCAGGAATATTGAATTACCAAATAAATCATATCCTTAGATCCAATATAAATTGCTCTTCAAAAGCATGTAACATTCTTCAGAATATTACAATTGGTTGTGCTACTTCGGGAGCAACAACGTATTTAATCTAACTAAAGTAATTAACTAAAAGTAAATAATATGATAACAAATAAAGAATGCATACAACGAAAAAGAAATAGTTGTTTCATAATGAGCAATAGTAAATATTCTTCAGGAATATTTATTTACTGTGTTTTTTTACAAGAAAACACAGATCTAAATCTCATATATCGTGTTATTCAAAAGCGCACCATATTAATTAGAATATGATGAGACCATGTTGTGTTCTTCAGGAATCACAACATATTAATTCTAATAATCTTCAAGACTATGAAGAATTGTATAATCACATTTCTTTAGAAATTACGACAAATCTTATATGGCTTTTCTAAAGACGATCATAGTCTTCTGGAATATGAGATGTAATTGGTGATTCTTTAGAAACAAGAATTATATGCCAAGACTCTTTAGGAGCCAATTAATCATATTCTTCTAGAAGATAGAGCATAAAGTGTGATTCTTCATTGATCACAAAAGATAATATCTTTATCACAATAATCTTCGGGATTATTAATACACTTTGAAGGATCATGTTTCTTCATAAATACGATAGGTATAATTAATCATTCGAATAATATTAATATATAACAGCAGTAATGAAATTACCAAATAAAAGAATAATAATAACCATACTCATGTAATGCCGGGATATATAGAACAAATAAAAGGTTCGCAACTTCATAGGTTGCTTTGCCCAAAATCAATTATAAAATAATATGATATAAAAAATTGGTTTTAAAACCGAAACCGTAATTGTCAAGCATAACACGACATCATTCAATAACGAAAGTAAAGTCAAGATTCAAGAATGTATATGCATGGATGCATGATCCTCAGGCTCAACAGGAAAAAAAAAAAAACTTAAGAAGTCCTATTCTTCAAGCATGTTTAACGACATAACAATCATTAGGGTTATTAATTCAAACAATAATGATACACTGCACACATACAGCAAATACATAACACCTAACGTATATGAACTGGGAATAGCAAAATATACCATGTCTCCAAAAACGTTGCACATGATACTATGAGTAAAAAATTTGATTTGGTGTCAATTACCATTCCAGATGCAAAGAACCATAGCTTTCGCCAGCAAAGAATACAAATACAAAATCTCACTGTGAATGATTATTATGAATGGTATAATATCATAGCCAATATATATGTTTTGATGACTAAAAACGTGCAATAAAAATATTTTCACATAAATTGAATGGATGATTCATTAACTGTTCGAATCATACAACTTTGACCAAAAAAAAAAATCAATTTAGAAAAAAAGGTTACAACTTTGCAAAGTCGTATGCAATCTGAATAAAATTAACAATTGTCAAATTTCTTTTCATTCGGACGATAAGCATCTGCCATAATACATAAAGAAAAATTTGAAGAAAGTGTAACAATTAAAAAGTTTTTAAAAGGTTAGCTTGTGTGAGCATTTCGTGCTGATAACGTGTTATAAACTAGAAAGAAAGAATACAAAAAAGAGAGAAAACTTGAAGAGAAAACTCGTGAATTATATATCAATATGAGAACCAGAGCCATCTATTTATGATACAAATTTAGGGTTTCAGGGGTAGAAGAGTTATTCACTAAATACAATAATTATTTACAACATATATAATAAAAATAAGGTGTAATAGATTTTTTTCTCTCATTTTCTTCTTATGTCAATGAGGATGTCATTTTACTATTTTTTTAAAAACATAATCTATGTCATTTTTTATGATTTTATTTTCCAATTTTTTTATGAAAAATTATATTGTATTTGGACGCTGACATCTCTCTCATGAATTACTAAACTAGAGGCTCCTTCCACGAATCTTCCTTCTTAGCCCTTCAATAATAATTATGAATCCATGCATACCAAAATTGTACTCTGTAATTGATCTAAATGTCAAAATTGAACCCTGGATAAAAAATTAATTTTTAAATGGATAATGCAATTGAAAGTAATATATAATATAAGTGATAAATTTCGTATTACTTACTTATATCCAATAAGTAAGTAATATGAAATTACTAAAAAAAAAAAAAGTTATATATTTCATGCCTAAATGTTGCGGTGAAAATTGCGGTGTCATGTTGCGGTGCAACTATTTTTGTTCCATAGTCGATATCTGAATTTGTCATCAAATATTCTCTAATTCAGATTTTATCCCCAAATTTCTTCAATTTCGTGAATTAGCTGAAGTCTTCCTATTTTTGTTTTCTATAATTGTTACAATATACTGTTTTTATTTTACGAATGACATCTTGTAACGATAACGTAGTTTAGTTGAAAATCATTAAGGGCAACACATTCGTAAAAACAATGAATAGATATGGATGGAATGGATTAAATAAATATCTTCAAATAAATTTTGGGTTGATTGAGTAGTTTTAAGACTCAAATTTGAAAAGATTAATCTACTTTTAT
>CAVNYN010227907.1:0-28263 GCA_963692815.1 Nyctanthes arbor-tristis | reverse complement strand
TACTTAAAATATAAATATTTAAACTGTCAATAAAAGTTTTTTAATTTCGAGGCCCTTTTTATTGAGTCATGGTTAGAGGCCTTAAGCGACCGCCTAGAAAGCCTATATTCAAGCACGCTCATAGAGATAGGAGAAGAGAGGAAAATTCAAAAGGTATGTGTGGCTCAACCCTAAAACCTCATGGAAAATATAACTAAGGCAGCACGATTAAAAATATAATTTTATTTGTATTTTGAGTGTTATTACAGTTTACATTAATTAATATAATAACTGAATAACATAATGTCAAATTATTAATACAATGGTGCTCGACTGCGAAAGTGGATTCTTAATTTTCAAACATCAAGTACGTACGTGTCATATTTATGTTGTCGTCTGCCAAACACGTGTAGCGTAATCAAACGAAATAGGTGTTTCAAAAAAAAAGAAAAAAAAAAAGAAAGAAAGAAAAAAAAAAAAAAAGGTAAAAAGCCATGACTTTCACATGAAATATATATCTTTAGAATATTAGTAAGCCATGTGTCACGCCCAGATTATTCTACTTTTGAGAATTGATAACAAATCGATTGATGTCCCACTTTTCATGTTCGTAGCTATTTCCCAATTAAAATTTAACACATCACCCACCCTTGTATCCTCAACGATTATTCATTCATCATCTGGAAACAATCCCCAGTTCTCGCTACCCAAAATATCAATTTTGTTCACCCACCCACTATAGATGAGGTTAAACTTTTCACTTCTGATGTGATACACATATAATTTGACGTAACACACACATGTCCACTATATGTATCAGTTATGTGTGTACCACGTTAAAAATAGGCGATGTACCGTCCAAAGTGGATAGGTGAACGAGACTCCCAAAAACGTTTGAAAAATACCATGAAGAAATTTTCTAAGAAAGATAAGATTCTTTAAAAAGGAGCCTTACAATTACGTGGTATGAATATAACAAAAGTGGCCCCATAAAATAATATGTCCAATCCTCAAACTCCTATAATAATCAACTAATTCAAAACAATGCCTTTTTTTTTTTTTTAAAGAACGGAATACTAACTCAAACTTAGATCAAATATACCGATAAGAGAATTACTTTACTATTAAGATAAATCCCTTTAGTTTGTTTAGTTTCCATTTCAATAAAATGCAATGAGTGAAAATGTGTTCTACAAATCATGAAGTTATGATTGATTTCTATTTAAACAAACGTAGAATGCGAATCTGACTATAAAATTGAAGTGTTCTAGCTAGTGCCGTTACAATATCGATATAACATAATACGAATTGTTGATACGATTCAAAGAGAATATAGTGATATATTGATATTATACAATATTACTGTCTAATATATTATAATATCAGACCTCTAGTACTTGAACATTATTATCGATAGAATACCTACTTCATTTGCCAAGGAAGGATGAGTCCGTCAGTCACCGAATTCGGTTAAGCTAATATATCAAAGAGCAAAGCTGGAGCCATTATCGCCATACACGTAACCATTAGTTACTAAAATTATTAGAGAAAGTCATGCCTCCTTGTTTCTTCACTTTAACTATCGGTCAAGCCTAAAAAAGTCACTAAATATTAAGGCCTGCCACAAATATCAACAACTTTTCAAGAATAGTTAATAGTTAATTCGCTCGTTGACTTGAAATTAAAATCGCCTCTCCAAACTGCCAATGGATCTCCAAACCCTTTGCCCCTCAAAATTCCTCCCATACCGCCTCTTGTGTTCACACCAACAATAACAATTATGTAGCTCGAGGGAGTAGTCAACTTTACTTTTCTTCAGAACGTCAACTCCTTTTCTATTCACGCATTAAAGTCTAAAAGATTGGTACCTTAACCTCGCTACTCTATACACAAACATATAAAAATGATTTCCCTAGCGGGATAGTTCAAATATGAAAATTTCCATACTAGTATACAAATATGATTAAATTCTAATGATGAAATCACAAACATATAAAACGGTATGTCGGGAGGGGTATTTTTCTATGGGTATGAAAATTTTTATGTGAACGAGTATCGAGTGAATACAGGTATATACATACACATACATATTACTAGACTGTTAACTAATAATATTGAATAAATTAGATGATATAAAAATAAAATATAGTAAAACATTAATCGAGTGTATAAACTGGTAACTATTAATATATTATTAATAAGATATTACTCTAACGTGGCAAATACTAAAACAGTATTGTATATTTACTGCTTTTGTTATGAAAATCCAATGGCACTTATTTATTCAATATTTTATTGTACATTAATATTGATTTTTTTAAGAATTAGTCTTACCCTACAACACACATGTAATATGCTAGATTCATAGTTGCTATAGTTGATTGTGATTCGATTATTTGATTGCTAATATTACCATCTCATATATATTGGACATATGAGCTTAAACGACGTGCTTAGATAGGACTTAAAATTATGGACTCAGTTATGCAATCAAATTTATGCTCAATACTCAGACATTTTACTACAAATATCCAGTGGTGATTTGTGATTTGCCTATCAGTTCATTATTATAGGCAATGTAGCTGGTATATTGTACTTTATTTATGACACGAGATTTAAGAAACAAACTTACACGTCAATTTTGATACGAATATATACTATAACTCAAATGATTGTCATTATAAAATCATGTTGCTTTTTTAAGGATTTCATTTGTAATTTGCTAGACTAAAATAACAATGTGATATAATGGGTATGTGCACAATATAAAACGAAGCCTCATATAGTAAAAGAGTATGGAAAGAAACGAGGTATTTTCCAATTAAAAAAAGTATGTCTAAAGTACTTTTAAATGAGTATGAGAATTTTTATCTAAATGGGTATGGTATGTACATGTCTGATACATTATATTAGACTTTTAACTAATAATATTAAATAAGTTAGGTGATTTAAAAACAAAATATAGTAAAACATTAATCGTGCACAAAAATGGTGACTATTAATATGTTATTAATAAAATATTAATTTAACGCGTCAAATATTAAATTAAAATTTTATATTTACTAATTTTATTATACAAATCCGATGGCATGTATTTGTGAAACACATGAGTGAGACTTTTTTGATTCTATCATTGGTAATGACATTGGTGTTATATGATATTTTTTTGGTATCTTGGCATCTTGTCTTTTAAGAGACTTCGTTTTTGTATTTAGTGATAGTTATATTTTATTTTCGTTTTCAACTTTTCATCTAAGGTATATACATGTATAATATAAAATATGATACTTTTTTCTTTTACAATGCTACAATGAAATCATGCATAAATATATACATGGATAAAATGAGTTGTGTTATGTGAATATTTTTTTACATTTTTCTATATGAACTCAATCCAATTGACTACATTATCTTTTAATATTCTTACTGGCTCTCTCCACGACTTGAATTGTGCGATCAAAATTTATTGTCTAGGTGAATTATATGAATTTCTTTTATTTTATCAATTATTCGAGATACTTTTTTGTTTCCTTTCTCACTAAGGAATCTGAGATACTTTTTTGTTTTCATTATCACTAAGGAAAAAAGAAGCAAAAATTATGATAACATTAATCCGTATTAAATGTCACTGAATTTTTACTTTACTTACAAATAGATAAATGATATTTAACTGTCAATAATTAGATTAAGAACTTTAATTTAATAAGAATTACGTCTCTCTACTTTAATTATCAACAATTATAGTCTAATAATAATAAGAAAATGATAAGAAAATGATTACTCTAAATGACATATTTTACTGAAGAGGAAAAGTAGAAGAATAATTTTAGAGTTCAATATACAATTTGTTATGTATCATAAAAGGTCGTCTAATATTGGAAATCCATTTCTCATATAAAACAATAATGCAACAAAATTAAGATCGGAAGAGCACACGTCTGACTTATGAAAAATTATCTCGCATGCCATTGTATTTTAAAACCCACACATATGTCACTGAATGTGTGAAAATGTTATCTAATTTGTCATTCCGTCAACATCCGGTTAAAAAACTAAATGCCAAGATGTCACATGATAAATTTCGTTAGCCATATCATTAAGTCTGTTACATTTTTAACAGGTTGTTTACGGAGTGACAAACGGGATAACACTTTTATAAGTTCAGTGGCATATGTGGTGAGTTTTAAAGTACAATGTCATGCGAGATAATTTTTTAAAAGTATAGTGGAATTTTAGGTACTTAAATCTCTATCTTGATATATAATTTTAAATAAATTTTTACTTATTGTCATGCATAATAGAGATGACCATGTTATCAGTTTATCATATTCTAACAACAACTTCCACTAAAAATCTTTGCAAATTTGAGTTCTTGAATGAGATACAATACTCTAGAATTTTCAACCATAAATTGAAATTAAATATCAATATTCCTAGTAGTTACGAAATTTTTGTCATTCGACTATATTGTGTAGTGGTACAAGACTTATAATCTCAAGATCTGGAGATCGCACCATTTAGGAAAAGATTCTATTTGGATCAGATGCAGGCGACAAATTTTTTATTGTAAGAAAAACTCTGATACCATTTGATCCAAGTCTTCCTTTTACAATAAAAACTACATTTATAAATTTGTCATAATTTTTATATTCTTTTATGACATCAAGTATCTAAATTTTTATTAAATTACTTTTGATGTATGACTTTTCACTAGATCGATGCACATGTGAAAAATCTAGTTGTAATAAATTTGCAGCGGTAAGGTAGAGAGACAACACTTAGCATTGTGTAACGACCCGAAATTTTTAGTATTTAAAATTTTATTTTCTACAGCATGTCGCTATCACCTTATACCAATTTAAATTTCTTAAATAAACAAAAAAAATTTTATTTTTTAAGTTAGTTAACCATTATAGCTAACTCCATTTTTTTGGATTATTATTGTTATTATTTTATTTTAAGAACGTGGAAGGTTTAAAAAAAAAATAAGGAGGTTTAGTCGTATATTATGACTTTAACCTCTATAAATTTAATTTCCTTTGAACCCGTCCAACTTTTTCTATTAAGTACAATTTATCTTACTACTTGATTTAGTCAGGTCAAAATTTCTGTTTGTCAAATCCAAACAATTCTTCAGTCTCATTCGATAAATTTCGTAAAGCCCAACGAGCACCCTATATTTCACATAAGAAATTCTTCAAGTTAGTTAAATTACTTTGTCTTGGCTTAGTTGAGCCCACACATGTAGGCTTACACTCCAATAAATTTCTCCATAAAAATTTCTCCATATATATGTTAGGGTTTAGCAATTTCTCTTTACCTATATATATACGCACACACTCTGAACCTAAGTATCATCGCGGCTGGAGAACGAATTTGGTAAACTCTCATATTCTCCACGTTATTCCACGACCGTATCTCATCTTCAACCCACAGAATAATTTTCTCCTTAAGCATCACATTCCACTCATCTTATGCAATTGATTTCACATTCCACTCACCTATTGCAATTGATAACTCATGCACACATAAACATAATTTTTATACCCTTCATGGGTAGAAGTCATACATGCACACACGGTGGAATACGCACAATCATTCGCATGGAATTTATGCACGTTCATTCTATTCCTCTTCATAATATATCAACCGCCACCTTCATCGACTTCATTTATTTAGAAAACGACTTTGACCCGAGAACTCTTGCACACACACCTACTTTTTCTCTCGAAGATGTAGAGTTGAGAGGGGTGTCATGTGTTAAATTATTTTCTTGCTTTCACTTTCAAGAGTTTCAAACGTTTTAAAATTTTGATTTCAATGTCGGCAGAATTTTTCATCCTTTCCAAGATTTTTCATATTAGACATAGAAGCCTTGGTTAACTATTATGTTTTTTTTCTTTTTATATAACTGATTTTTATTATTAATATCATTATTACGTGATATCCTTGTAGTATACTAGCCTCTAGAAATATTATTTCCAACTCCTAGAACTTATTTCGGGTCTATTCAAGTTAACAAAAGCCTTTATTTTATTTATTGATTTATTTTATTTAGATTGATTCTAACTAAATTATTTTCAATAATTAGTATATCATCTAGAGTTAGTATTTAGCCACTACACTTCAATTCACGTAGAATTTCTTTATTTATACTTTCAAACACTAAGTGAGATTTATTTATTCTTTATAGAGAAGGAGTGAAGAATAAGAATAGCTTTGCCCATTAGCTCACGCTTGAAGAACTTGAGGTAGTTTCATTTTTCTAGAAAAAGTTGCTTTCAAAAGTATGCGTAAAATTAATTGATCTGTACTATCAGTATGCATGCGAATATGTGATTTATATGTTTATTATATGCAAGAGCTTATTTGCTTTATGCCTAAGACGAGACGCTCTTCCGATCTGAATATTATGATATGCATGCAATATTTTGATTTCTATGCGATAGTATTTATTTGCTTTATAGCATGAGACGATAGTCGGAAACCTGCATTTACCATACGATGCTTGTTTTCAAATAAAGAATCATTTTGAGATATTCATGTAGTTACACGTTTATATGTTTATTTGTGGTATAAGTTAATTAATCTGCGTTGAGACTACTGAATATTTCTATGAAATATTTACTCATTCTTTCAAATTACAACATTTTGCAGGTCCAAAATCAAAAGAGCAAAAGAGAGGCATTGAGCAGTGGTGGAATCAAATTTAGAATTTATTTTGAAATAAATTAATTATTTTTACTTGTTCTTGAATATTTTTGAATTCCTTATTCTTTGACTTTAATAAGTTCTTTTTTTCTGAGAATATTATTTTCCAAGTTTTTTTTTCCGCATATTTTTACCCACTGTTAATTACTTATTTGAGAAAGACAGAAAATATTGTTAACGTCTCGGGGCTTAGAATTTGGGGCGTTACACATTGAGTGTAATGTCTAATTGTGTGTGGAACATGGACACTTACGCAATAAGGATATTAAAGACATGAATTCAAAAGGTATCATGATAACTAGTCCGCAGAACATCTGGCAGCATGAAACTAAATAACAAGATCTTTCTAAGATCATTTGTTCACCCGCAGGACATGATCAAATGCCTGGCGGGTGAACATTTCTGTCATTAAATGAAATAGAAAAGGAAAACAACAAAACTAAACATTCTATTGAATTTTTCTTAAGCGTGATTTAAATATCATCATATCGATCCAGTAAAACTGAATTTATTTCTTCATCTAGCAAAAGAAATAGAACTGCAATTGCTTTTGTTTGTGTTTATATTCTTATTCACTAAACTACCTCAAAGAGCAAGGTAAATCATAGGAGATAGTGAAAAATAATAATAAAAGAAGAATTGTTTTAAAGTCACATTAAGGATCCTGTATTTAATTTAAAGAAATGATTACAAAGACACTAAGCTTGATAGGAAAAGCGGGCGACCTTGTAAAATTATTATAATAAATTTATGTAGTCTCTATAATAAATAAGCAATTAACAATTAAGACGCGAGATGAGGTCCTAGATCCTTTGGACTGACCTCAATCAAAACTATCAGGAAGAACTTGTAGAGGCATCATTAGCATCCTTCTGAAGTTTCCTTGCTTTAATATCATCAATATAGTTCTGATATATGTAAGAAGTGAAACCCCAAAACGCCATCAGCATTGCAATTATTTTCACGCTATTCATCTTGTCATGGAAGATGATAAGAGAAGCAATAGGAGTAATTGCCAAGGATAGAGTACTGATTACATTGGAGAAAAGAGAGGAGACCACAAAGATCAAACCTACAACACCAACAGAACAAAGTTGCCACGCTACGGCTGTCCAAACCAATGTCATCACGTAAGAAAGTTTTCCAGTAGTGAAGCTGTTCATTTCTCCCTGCAATGTCTTCCATTCACCACTTGCAAAAAGGCCTCCTATGGAAGCACAAGTAGCAATAACAGATGTATAAATTTGCATTTCCAAAACAACAGAAAATGTTTCCTTCTTTTGAACCTTCTGGAATGTCAGCTGCATGAGAGAAAGCAAAAGAGAGTATAAAGCAGAAGCTCCAAGAGTGATTAGGACCCCCAGGAGATATTTACTCTTAGTAACACCAGAAGGTTTATCAGATTCATCATTAACTGCAAGAAGAGAAGCTGATAGTGAAAGAATAACTACGGAATTAAGAATCAAAGCCGTGAACTTTTGCTGATTGATGAAGTAAGAGAAAATGGCATTGAAGGCCAACTGTGTGGCGCAAATAAGAGAGTAAGTAGAGGCAGATAAGTATAATAGTCCGACAGAAAACATCATGTTGTCTCCAGCAATTGCGCCTCCCAGTACGATATAGATTATGGATAGGGTAAGAAAAGAAGGGGAGGTTGACACACTTGAAGATTCGTCTGAAGATTGGAGTAAAAAATACGGGATTAAAAGGATGGGGAAAGCAGCTGTCTGAACAAGAGTAGCCAACCATGTACTATTTCCCCCTTTGTCGTAATAAAATCTTCCTAAAAGGACAGCAGCAGCTTGACCAACGAGAAGAAAAATTATGTTAAGAGCCAGTGAGAGCCACCAATGAGAACGCTTTCGCTTGGAAAGTGGTAGCTGGTGGGTTGAAGGCCCATTGTTCGACATAATGGGCTCTTCATTTACTGCAATATGAAAAAGACAAATGAACACATGAGATTATTTCCAAAAGAAAATACATCGTCACTAATCGGTCAGAGGTAAAGAATTAATTACATGAAGTCGCCAATAAATATAGTAGGTGAAAAACTAGAAGCAACTAATAATTAACAAGACTTCTGACATCACTATGTCTGTATTCCTTCCATCACTTCTAGTTAATCCGGCTTCCTTTACTCCAGAAATTTTTCCTAGGCTTCAAACTGAATCACGAAAGTCAGAGAAATTCCTAGTGACCCTTATTATGTTCACAGACCAACATAACTTAATTGCATAAATGTAAAATATAAAAATACTATTAACTATATCACTAAGAGAGGTAATTCAAAAATGATACAGATGGTATAATTGGCACGCACTTTACAGTGTTATGTAATCCAATTTGAAAAGCAAAGTAACAAGAGCAATGTACGATGGAGGGTCCTCCCACAGCAAGAGCTCAACAAGCATTATGAAATATGCACCAAAGAGCCACACATGGTGGATACAGTTTCTAACGGCCAGAAAAGAGACTTAAAGGGAAATCACAGGATCTCTAGTTACTGATGTCAATGGTCATGCATAATGGATCATAAGTTATATCAAAACACAGTCCATGATTATGGACTAGGGTAATTGAACACATACTTATCAAGAAGTTACTCCATTATTCAATATGTTAACCATACTGAAAATTTTAGACAAATAATTCCTCACTTCCCCTTTTTTGGATCAAACAAGACTTTTATTGAGCTATCAAATTGTGGAGAATGAGAGTTCCTTTGCAATAATGACGTACTCTTATATCATATTTTTGCATATTCAATTGTCTGCTTACCATTAGGGCCTTTACTGAAAAAGTAGTTAAAGTAATCTGAGCAGATAATATGCTTATAAATTCAAAGTTCAAAAAGGCGGAACTATGCCTCGAGGTGTTATTTCTTGATGAGGCAAGGCATACGCCTCAAGGCAATTGAGGCGTAAGCCTCTCGACAAACCAACACAAATAGGTCGAAACATTATAAAACAAATAACTTATTTCAAGCAAAGCAAAATAAATTGATCTAAATTCCAATACATGTATTATCACATTTTGCTACTGTTAACAATCTTGTAACTAACTAGGTTGATGAGTGGACTAAATGTCGCACGTAGCAAAACCATTTATGAGAAAAAGAAAAGGAGCAGCTAGCAAGAAAAAGGTAACATGCCTGTAGAATAACAGTTTTTTTTTTTAATTGAAACACGGCAACTTCTTGTAGGAGAAACAATAGAATATATCAATATGATATGAACTTCCTTGCTTCCAAATTCCAACTTATTTGGCTAACTTTTTTTATTTTTTATTCGATCCGAATTGTAATGAAGTTTTTACTTTAGTCGTAAACCCAAAACAATTTTAAAAAATCAAAATTGGATGCCAATTTAGAGGCTTATGCCTCTTGAGCCTTGAGGCGCAACCAATAGAGGCGTATGCCTCACTACCAAAGACTTAAGCCTCTAAGGAAATTGCCTCATATTAGTGCCTCAAGCCACCAGAGAACTGCCTCAGGCTGAGGCGAGCCTTGAGGCGAGCCTCCGCCTTGCCTTTTCAAACTATGTATAAATTGGTTTGGCACCACACTGAAGAACTTCTGGCACAGGATCTATAACTGCATCAGGTGCTGGGTTTACAAATACAGGGACTAAAACTCGATTCTTGCTTGCACTGAAAATGACCCCATGCTCGACACTCTTGTATTCCTCACTTCCCTTTCTTTACCAATGCCAAAGCTTAGATAATAATATTTCTTCCAAGAGAAAATGATAGTACCTATATCTTTTAACTCTAAAATATAAATACTAAGAGAAAGCACAACACACACGTCCGTAGTGTAGAACAATGTTCAGGTGAGAGAAGAATAAGAGATAAGAGGTAACATGGTATAGTGGTTCTCCGAGGCATCCTACATTGGCAGCTCATAGGCACTTTTTAATTTTTAATGCTAAATATATAAATTCATAAAATTCATTTTGAAGTTCCCCTGTCTCTACTTCTTCAGCCTTCAAATAGGGAACATATACCATTGATAAGGAGTTGGACTCATCGGAAGTCATTATACTATCCAACCGAGAGAAATTTCATTATAACCCATACCCTAATCTGAGTTCATAGGCTAACCTTCTACAAAATTAAAATTTGCACCATAGTCCAGCAATTCTCCAATGAATCAAATCCAATGGTAAAAAACAATCTTGTAATGGATAAACTACACCATTCCTTGTCACACCTAAATTCTCTTTAAGTATGATAATATTAATTTTGCAAATTGTGCATCTAAGTGAACAGACAAACTCAACCAAGTAATCACTTTCATATTTTTCCGCTATCAAAAATTTTTTATAGAGAGTTTCTCTCGTTTTGAACTGCAATTCAGTCATCCAATGAATATCTTACTCCAAAAAAGATTCCATTTTACAAGGAACTTCCCCGACTTCTTCTCAAAACCAAAATATGAACTAAACCAACAGACAAAAAACACCAATAAGATTGAAAACAAAACAGCAATGAAGAAGTCGGTATCTCTTTTGTCAAACAGGATAAACAACTACCTTGCATGTTGAGATTGGAAGGATCGCTAGGGTCAAGTGGTGAAGGCAAACTTGAAAAGGAACCGTTACGCCTTTTGAATGGGACTAGCAGTTCGAGTAATTGGTTCTCAGAATTCGGAATATAGTGGAGAATTGAAGATTTACGGGAATTCATGGATTCCTCCGATTTTTTTGGTAGCCGCCGCACTGATTTGCTTATTTAGGTGAAGGGTCCCCGACTTATCATTTACGTCACTGAGGTCCGAAAGTCATACAAGGACCGGGATGTCGTCAAATATGGAATATATCGATTTGTTCTATGAATTGCCATGAATTTCATTTATTTTAAAAGAATTCTACAGAACTCATCAGATTTTAACAGATTTCAAAAGATTTCATAAATGCATTTGGGATTGGAATCACATGTGATTCTTTATATTATTTTGTCATATCATAATTTAGTGTCATTACAAATTTATATGTTTGGTGGTAGATAATTTTGATTCATATTTCTAACTGAGCACAGACTTGATATTTATGGTGGAATATTAATATTAGGGGCGAGGTGATCTTAAAATGAGGTTATCATTGTTTATTTAATATAATAAGAATTGAGACCATTTCGTTGTTCAAGATTTTCTTTCTTGGAACTTCAAATCTTGTCTTTACTTTTACTACATTGAGATGATATGGCATTTGGATGATTAATCATTAAGTGATATAATCATTGTGTCATATTAGAGCTTGTTCCTTGTCACTTTTTTCCAAAAGTAATATTCACAAGAATGTATGGTGGATGATAAGAGAGATTATATAAAAATGTGAAAAAATAATGGGGAATATGCCACTGTAATTAAAGTTTGTCAGCTTATTGGCATTGGACGCCCACACCTTTGTATCTTTACTTATTTATTTTTAGCGTTCTTGTGCTCAAGACAATCTTTCTTTGCGGAAAGTATCCTTGCTGTTAGCTTTCATGGTCAACTAACGATTGCACACTTAAAAGAAACAAAATTTAAAAGCTGTTTTAGTCAACTCATAAAATCCATGTATATTTGTTCGTTGAAGAAATTGGGAAAAAAGAAAATCCTTTTAGTTGGTTAAGTACTCCATCGATGATGATACCCTGACAAATTCACAATAAAACGACTTCATAAATCTACGTCAAGCAAAGTTTAGATAGTGAAATAGTCTCTCACAGGCTACTGGACTAGCTTTGGCTTTTATAAAAGTTCTCAAACGATACAAATGTTAGCATCCTCTTCTTCTTTTACTTTCTCCTATGTGGGTTTGGGTAATTAAAGAACGTTGGCAATAAATAATGTGCATGGATTTTATGGGTTAGCCCCAGTTTGATCCTCTTTGTCAAAATACATTATAATCTCACTTATTAATGATTTGACTACTGATTTGACAACTGCTTATTTATAACCACAAATTTTAAACTTCTATTAAATCTACACCACTCATTTTATCTTTTTATAATTTTTCTTTATAAATCAACTGTCATAAATTGAATCAAACATGCACTTAACCGAAATACCCTTTAAAATTTGTTTCTTTTAAGCCTGTAACTATTGGCTAACCATAGACTAGGGGTTAACCCAAAAATGTTTTGCACAAAGAAAGTTGTCTTTGAGGACAAGAGCGCTCAAAATTGATAGCTAGAGGCGTTTTGCAGAATTAATGTCAAAGATAAGGAAAACGTTGAGCTGAGTTCCAGTCAGCTGTTTGACTGGTTGAACGATTAGAAAAACAGAAGGGGCTTTCTTCACGAAGCCCACTCTCACTCCCTTCCAAAACCCAGATAAGGAAACCAACCTCGTTCTTGATTCCCTCCCACCGGCTGAACAACTCTACCCCGCCCTGAAAATCGGCTGGAGGAGGGATGGCAAACCTGAGAACTGCGATGGATGCTGCATTTTGGGACCTGAATATATCGACCCCACAAGCTCTTGATGGGACTTCAAGGGCAATCCCGGGAGAGCCTATACCATTGGACGGCACAAGGGCTAGCAAAGCTCTCAGAATTCAACAACTTTCTTTCCTGGGAAATGGGTTTCCTTTGGGGATTATTCCATTGCATTCCCCCTCGCCTAATCATAAAGAATTGGGGTCATTCGCCCTCCAGTCTCTCCTGGGCAAAGTCTCCTTCCGCAACTGGTAAAACTCCCAACCCATAGCGTACATTCATTTTGTTTGGAGTGTATATATGTCTACATATCACTTTTATGCCTTTCCCATAATATTCTCTCTGTATATTCTTTATGGTGATATTGCTTTCTTGAGAAAGCTGTAATTTTACTGAAAATTTGTGGAATTTGAGCTTTGAATATGTTATGCTTTCTAGAATTTCAGTAGTTCTTAAATCGATTTCTGCTCCAATTCTAGATTTTGTAGAGTTCTGTGCGCGTTTATAAATCCTATCTACACTCCTTGACCAAAATAAAGCTCTCTTGCCATTTCGAAGTGTACTAAACATTAATATGATGCATTCAGTCTTTTTTGTTTGCCATTTGTTTTATATTTTAAACTGTCCTCTTAGACGTTTGCCATCTGCTATTGCAAAAATCATTTTTTCCCGTTCCTTGTTATACGGGAGATAAGTTTGTTTATGTTCTAACGAATGTGTGTCATGATGTGTCATTGTTTAGGTGGCTTGGATTCGTAGGGCAATTTCGTCCAAAGAAGCTAATCACTAATATAATCACTGAGATACGGGGTGCAGAAGAATGGGAGCTACCTATTGTTAAAGATGTAGGAAAGCATTTCCTAGACAAATCACTATATGCAGCTAATTTATGCTCACAAATATCTTTAACATCCTCATCGTCTTTACTGTTGAGCACTGAAAAGCATGGTGAGAAGAAGGGCCGCCGCACCCGGGCCATGCTCCTACACAAGGCAAGATCTTGATTGTTAACTTGTTCTTGTCTAATTCATAATAAGGAAACCAAATTCACCTTTCTAGAAAAGAGTTGCATAAGTAATTGAAAGTGAATCGGAAATGTAGCGGCAAATATGAACTGCTGAGACTTAAACATGAAATTGCTTGGCAACTTTTGTCATTAAACAAGTCAAGTTCTATTACTTTCCCATCATTTGAATTGATATATTTATGAGAAGCATATTTTACATTTAGGCACATTCTATTCTTCTAGACTTTCTGTTAAGTTGTTGTTGGTCATAGTAATATGTAAAGGTGTAACGACTTATCTTCTCTCATTGTTTCAAGTACATGTCTGGTTTTCTTATCTACTGAAATAGTAAAAGTATCTGGGAGTTCCTAAGAATGATCTAATCTTTCATTTGCAGCTCCCAGATCATGATATTACATTTGAAGCAGCATGGCCTGAACTATTCATAGATCATAAAGGAAAATATTGGGAAGTCCCTGAATCTGTATCCTTGGATTGTTCATCCCTTGTTGCTGAATCTGGACTGCGATATCGTTTTGGCATACATAGAAACCGTGGCACTCCTCAGGTTGTTAATTCCTCTGATAGCACGGCACCGTCTGCTCTACTGCCCGGGCTATGTGCAAAAGCTGCCTTTTCTTATGAGAAGAACAAGGATTTGTGGAGGGAAAAGGAGAAAAAGGAGGATGTCATAATAGAGACAGAACAAGGCCAATTTTGGCGACCGTCATATGATATTCGTCTGAGAGAGCCTCATGCATCAGTGTCTGGAATTATAGGTAATTGGATGCTTCAACAGATTTGCGTGCATTTGATATATAATCGCTCAGTATCAACTATCAATATAGTTTAGCTTGCTTTGTTTATTCAATTTGCAAGTTTTCATATCTAAAGCTACAAATGGTTTTAGAATGATGCTATTTATCATCACCGCCGATTATCGTCATCCTATTTTGCGAATGCTTTGGCATTAAATGATAAGTCAAATGAAATGTAGGGATATATTTAAGTTAGTTTACCATTTAATGCCACTTAAGGAGTATGATGATCACCAGTGGTGATAGATAGCATTACTCTATTTTTTATGCTGTTGCTTCTACCATTATGAATGTTATCATGTTTTAGTTGGAAACTCGTTTTACGTGTATCACCCTTTAGTTTAGATTTTCTAGGGGAACAGCCAGGAATCCTGTATAGAATTCTGTTACGTATTCATTCAGGAAATATGAATATGCTTAGGTCTTCAGGAAGTGTTGGGGTTTCCACATGAGTTGTGTCACAGTAGAATACTTTTGAGTCTTTTGATATTTCCCTTAGGACATTTGTTTCAAGAAAGCATCTTTTGGACATGCCTTTGGATTATTTTTTCAATAGAATGTGCTTTTTGCTCAAGGTTCAGTTATCTGCAATAGGAAGGCTTGTTCTAATAGTCATAGTTGTACACCCTTTAGGTATCTTTCTGTTCTTGTTTCTTTTCGTTGTAACTTTCGGGCACACAATTTCATACTAGCTGACATCTCTATGAGATTTTATACTATCTTTTTCTTTGTTGCTTTTTCATTTTCTTCATCCTCTTTTTTTTTTTTTTTTTTATCAATGTTACTTATTTGTCTGTAATTAGGGAGTACCTGTGCGGCATGGTTTGGAGGTAGAAAAAACTTTCCTGCTGTTGAGTCAACAGAAGGTGCAGATAGTGCTTCAGGTGCTAAGAGTAGAAGTCCCATTGAGGTTGATTTATATGGCTCAGCTTGCTACACGTACCAACATGGGAAATTTAGAGAGTTGTTTGGAGACCTTTCCAGGATAGATGCTCGCCTGGATATTTCTTCGGCTTCAACTTTAGCCAAAAAGGTTTCCAAACTCTTTTCTGGTTCATCAAATAATGGTGCACGAAACTTGCCGCCTTCTGTAGGACTTAATTTTATATTTCAGCAGCAGGTGAGCTATACTTTTTTCTGCATGCTTTTCTGCATATGATAGTAACTTGTATTAGAAATACTTAATAGAAAAAGCCACTGCTTTCTCTTTTTTATGGATTGAATGGCGAGGACAGGTTGGTATCTCAAGGTTGACCATTAAATACCATTCTTTTGCAAAAGAATGTCATAGCAAAATGTTCCTTGAAGGAATGAAATGTGGATGTTGATTTTTTCTTTTCTTTTTTTTTCCTTTGCCGACTTTCACCCTGAGAAACTAACTCAAGTATGGAGAAGTGTATTAGGGGACGCTGATATAAAGTAGATGACACTGTAGCCTCCGTGATCAAATGATTTGATGCTCATTTATTCTTTTACAGGTTGTTGGACCTATTGTCTTTCGACTTAATTCCCAGTTTTCTCTTGATTCATGGTCCAAGAGGCGCGGCCCACAATTGGAAGATTTTGTGTGCAGCTTGAATTACTCTCTAAGGCTCCTACAATCTGGAAAGGTGGTAGCTTGGTATTCTCCAAAAAGGAAAGAAGGGATGATAGAGCTACGCCTGTTTGAATTCTAACTCTTGCTTCTTAACCTTTATGGAATTTCACAGCAGTTTTACAATTTGACACCGTACATGTCCGGTGGTAAAACTTATTTTTGTTAGCATCTTTTGACTAGCTTTTGGGTGATTTATATTGCTGTTGTAGGGTGACATCTAGATATAGCTTTTAATTTCTGATTTTCTTTATAAACTTTTTATCGGATTGGTGGCAGTTTAGATTTACATGTACTGCTAATTTTTAGAATGTTCGTTGCTGGAAGCATAGAGGTCAGTTTTTTGACGTGTGAATGTGAGCATCTAACCACCATCGCACAATTCGAACCACAATTATTATGTTCCCTATGTTTGATAATTTTACTAGTAATACTCTCTCTTAGTTTTTTGACGTGTGAATGTGAGCATCTAACCACCATGGCACAATTCGAACCACAATTATTATGTTCCCTATATTTGATAATTTTACTAGTAATACTCTCTCTCTCTCTCTCTCTCAATTATATAGTTTTCTTTCTTTATTAAGAAGTCTATTTTGTATTTTATGCACGCGCGCGCGCACACACATATAGAGGCGCTTAAGTTGCCTTGTCTTGGTTTCCCGCCTAAACTGTGCTGTACGGGATGCGGTACCTATTAGTTTTTTAATTGTTTTTTAATTTAGTTTTAATTACATTTTTTTCCTTTTTCTTTTTCCCTTTTTTTTTGGGAGGGGGTGCGCGGAATCTATCATTTCTTCTCTCTCCCTAAATCTTTGTAATCTGCATTTTATTTCACTTCCCATAATTCACCATCAATTACGGATGTTTATTAGTTTATGAGTTGAGCATGCATGGATCCATAGGAATTACGGATGTTCTTTTCCTTATTCAAATAATGTCTTCCGGTCTATCTCTATGTGGCTCAATTGCTAATCCACTTGCCAATCGCATCCTCATTTTCCTCAATCAAATCTCTAATCGTTCAATCAATTTTTGAATCATAATTGCGTCCCTAATTACTTATGCTCCAATTGCAAACTCTTCATTATTTATTATTTTTTGGCAATTCAACGGTTGAAGAAGACAAAAAGGACAGCAAATATCCTCTTCAGATGGAATCTTCATATGGCAAGTTAGGTGCTTCTATTGTTTCACTTTTACTACTGTTCTATTTTGCAGACTCATTATGAGTTATTCATTTTTTGGGCATTCTGTGGTTGAAGAAGACAAGAAGGAAATCAAATATCCACTTCACGTGGAATCTTCATAAACCTATCGACTTCTTGCATTTTTGTATTTAATTTCTCCTACTAAACAGAAGTATATATGTAGTGTTTGTGAAAATCTGAAAACTTTATGCTTTCTTCCAATTTTCTAAATTTCAGAGTTTTTGGGATCGATTTTTTGCTTTTTTCTTGTGGATTATTTTCCATATTGCAGAAGTAGAGCAAGAGGCAAATGCTCACTACCTACCTCACCTTCAATTATATGAATAGAGTACAATTTGATATTTTGTTTTGCTTTATTGTAGTTATTTATTGAAGTGAAGCTCAAATAAGTTTAGAAAGTGTAGATTTGTCTTCCTCATATTATTTTCTATCTTTTGAGGTATGTCTTGAAATGTGTTTATGAAACATGATTTGATTTACATGAGCGGAATGTATGTCAGTAGTTGAGATTCGATATTTAAATAGATATGCTATAAAGTATGTTTTAATATTTTTATAAAGACTGGTGAAGAAGAAAATTTTGCCTTGATTTGCAATCTGAATGTCTTAGGGAACACATACAAGTTGCTTCGTAAGTTAGGTGTTAAATTAGTTGCTGGTACACTGTATCGTCTTACACTTTTATGCTCTCTTTGGGTGTCAAGAGAGGTATATAGTTTGTTATCGTTAACTTTTATTTTAATAGAACATATTCTGTTGGTAAATGATTATTCAATTAAATGATAAACACCTGATGTGTTCTCCATGAAAAGTTCAATACATCGTGTGTGTGATTTAACTTTTGAAGGCGTTCTATTAGGCTTTGTGTCGCACTTTGATCTCATCATAGACAATGTTCATTATTCTTTTCTTAAAGTGTTGACCATAGCCCGGCTGCAGTCTATCCTTTAGACATGGGTTATAGTTACACTCATTGAGAAAATGACCAGGTTGGAAATCATTGACGTATCGTGCTCTTCAGTACATCATCATGCTATTAAGACAATCCAGGAGAGACCTATCCTTCTGTTTCTCTATTAACTTAGGGAGGTAGTTTGTGCAAATACTAAGGCAACCGTATTTGTTATATGGCTATTAGGATGACATAAATATTAACTTAAAAGATCCATGAATATGCATAGAGAATTATCGTCGCAGAATACTCTTAACTTAATTATCATTTAGGTGCTTTAAAGATTGACTTCCTTTTTGTAGTCATCATGTGATATTAGCAGATAATTATCATCAACTTGAAGATAAGTAAACCCCACCCCTCCAACCCTTTTCTTCTGTTAGGCACTTCTGTGTTTTTCAGGCATATGGTTTGAATTTCAGTGCGTACATTTGCTTTCTTTGTGAAAGTGCACTTGGTTATTGAAATTTGTATCAAATGCTTTTCTTTCTTTCTTTGTTTCTTCCTCCTTCTTCATTCCTTCTTTTTTTTTGATTGTGTGATTTTTTTTGTGTTTTAACCTTTTCGTAATGATTAGAAATACCAGTTCAAGCAATATCTAGGCTGATGTCTAGGAGATCAAATTCTAGATCATCTATACATCCCCCAATTTTTTCAATGGCCGCTTCTAGATTATTGTAGAAAAAGGCAAGTTCTATGGATCACTTAATACAATCTTAGACCAATTTTAGGCTTCAGAGGGTACATTTTGTTTGATGATATTTTATTTTAAGTTTTCCAGGTGAACTTTATCTGTATTCTAATGGGTTCTACTCCCATATTTTTTCTCATTTCAATAATTTCTATTTATAATTTTTGACTTTTTTTTTTTTTTTTTTTTTAATGAAACATTTCACTCGTATGCATATATTCTTGTGTTAGCAGATAGGGAACCTCAGTGTATATATCTACTTTCTTTGTGAAAGTGCACTTGGTCATTGAAATTTGTATCAAATGCTCTTTCTTTTTTTCTTTGTTTTTTCAGTCGTTGATCACCCTGTCAATATGGCATGTTTCTCTTAGTTAAATCGTGTGGACTCATATCAAGTTTTTTAACCTTTTCATAATGGCTTAAAATATCACTTCAAACCACAGTATCTAAATTCGCTATATTAGTTGCACTATGTTAGATGATTCAAAATTATTAATCCCAATTGATTTTAGAGATTGATTGGTTGATTTTGAAAGTTTTGGAGATCGAAAAAATTAAACCAAAATTGACTAGGGTTTTATTTATTAAATAGATAAAGCTTTGATCTAATAAATGGGTATTGCATAGAAGCATTGAATAGAATTATGCGTGACATCTTATGCGTCAAAACCCCCTAAGGTATAGAACACCCTTCTGGTGGTAACTTTGATGCCGACCGTTTGTTTAACGTCCTATGTTTTGGGTTATTGTTAAGTTTTCTTTTAGTGCAACGCACTAGTGAAAGACTAGTTTTACTTATTTACCTTCATTTAATGTCTTTTTATTTTGAAAGGGTCATTTAATCCTTAGCTAGAATTATCAATTTTAAATTCTATTATATTCATTAAGTAAGGATAAATTAAGAACATAGATGGGAAAATGTATCTTTTCAATACAATTTTTAATCTGTGTGAAAAGTTAAGTAGACTATATATTTAGGACGGAGGGAGTATATATGTTTAGTAGTGAATACAGAAAATTAAGTAAATTCACACGGTTTTCACTTTTCAGTGCTAAATAAATTTGAATACAAAGTATTAATTAAACCAATGATCGAAACTTTAAAAAAGAAAAAAAAAATAATGCCATGAAAAATAGATCCTCTTAAAATAGATTTTTTTTTTTCAGTTTTCTTTTGAATCCTTAAAAATATAGGGTAATTTATAGCTGCAGTCCTCAATCTTTTAGCTTTGTTGAGATTTCATCCTCAACCTTTAGTTTTCCTTTTGAAGGTCTTCAATTTTTCAAAATTGTTACACCTAAAGTCTTTCGGACAGAAACCGTTTATTCCTTTGTTAATTTTGAGAGTATTTTGGTAACATACACAAAAAAATAATTATTTTAATATTTAAAAAATGGGGCGACTCTCCCCCCACCTTTTTTTTTGCCTTGGCTGCCATTTCTGGCAAAAAAAAAAAAAAAAAAGCGGGTAGACTCCCCCCTTTTGTCTGGCTAAATGGCAGCCAAAAAGGGGAGTCTCCCCCCTCTTATTTTTGTTGGAAATGGCATTTTTCTTGGTTGCTATTTCCGGTAGCCATTGGGTCAGCAAAGGGGGGAGTCTCCCCCTTTTTTTCCCCATTTCTGGTAGCCATTGCTGCCATTTTCCCAGTCAAAAAGGGGAGAGTCTCCCCCCCTTTTTTTTTTTTACCGGAAATGACAGCCAAAAGGCAGCCAACTTCAATGGCTATCGGAAATGACAGCACCTTAGGCTGCCATTTCCGGCAACCATTGAACCTCAATGGCTGTTGGAAATGGCAGCCAAAGGTGTTGCCATTTTCAGCAACCTTGGGGTTGGGGGATTCTCTTATTTTTTTTTTAAATTTTTTTTAAACATTAAAATAATTATTTTTTTGTATTTTACCAAAATACCTCTAAAATTAATGGAGGAATAAACGGTTTCTATTCAAGAGACTTTAGGTGTAACGATTTTGAAAGGTTGAGGATATCTAGAAGGAAAACTAAGGGTTGATAACGTAATCTCAATAAAGCTGAAAGATTGGGGACGGTAGCTATAAATTACCTAAAAAAATATTATCCATAGTATATTGTTATATAAAAACGAGTGAAAATGAAAATAATACTATACATTATATCAACTCTTGTTTAAATCTGTATGTAATAACAAAATATTCTGATTAATCTTTTCAAATTAATAAAGAGTAAGAGGGTTGATGAGGTATTGTTACGTTGGTCGGGTCATTTCTACAAATGGGAGGAGTAATCCATTAATGAGCGGAAGACGTTTTCATTTTGTTTTCATGTATCCAATGTTCTGTATTGTTAAAGAATATGATGTACGGAAAAATTTCTGGTACTTTAAGAGTACTTATGCTGTTCGCCGTATTCAAATTAAGAATTTATAATTAGATTCAAGGGGCTTATATTTTTCTTAATTAGTTAAATAGAGTACTAGAAATTTTTTTCCAATAAACCTTCCTTTTCACATCAAGAATCCTTCAATATTATGACCACATTCACGAACTATGGGCATCATCATATTTTTCCGTATGTCTAAGAAATTGTTCTTTTCCTCGAAAGGAAAAAAGAGAAGTGGAAATTGTTGTAATCAAGCTTAACCGAAGGAGTCTAAGATTTAACCCAAATGGTGTGGAGTAACTGCTACCCACTACTGGTAGCAGTGTGGTTTTGGAGGATGACCTGGTGTTGAACGTAGAAGGGGCGCGAGCTATTTTAGAGCCCCGATACCAAGTTTATAATTTATCTCAAAATATTCAACTTAATAATTTCATTATGTACTGCTAAGAATTGTGTAGTCCTTGATCAAGAGTTCAAATCCTTCCACCCCTATCATCCCCCTTGTAACATTCAAGTAAATAAATACATAATTAATTTCATTACGTGCCGTGGCTATTCATAGGAGCAAATGGTCTCCCACCTGATGTATGGTGGAATTATCCTATTATACACACATGACGGGGACTATTAAACAATTATATAGGCCTCACATACAACTCACAACAAGCCGATGCATTTTTTCTCTCTTCCTTCCTTTTTTTGGTCTCGATTAATGTTACACGCAACACATTGTGAATGAATAATGTCATTTGCCATTTTCTTACTAGCTATTAAATATATGGATATCTCTATCTATATTTAGAAAAGTCTACTTGTACACAATATTTACAAAAGTGAGTTTACAAAATGAGTTGACAATATTACGGCAATTGATTTTTAAGTGATGTGGTATGTGAAAAAGTATATTTGTCACGTATTGCGTATAAAATCACTTTTGTAAGATTTTTGCATACATGTAGCGGAATTGATATATTTATAATTATCTACCCATTATCCAATATAAAAATATCAACTAAACTGCATATTGATCTCCAACCTAGATGAATACTATTTCTCATTGTCAATTAATGATCTCAAAATGAAACAAGACATTTATCTAGAATTTTAAAGTTTAGGCAAATAAGAGAAACTTAAAACTATGTGCCGGACTTAGAACATTACGAGAGAATTAAATGTAAAAAAAAAAAAAAGAAAGAGAGAATAATTGAAGATGCAACATCACAATTAAAATGATTATTCGTTGAAGTGGTGAATTGAGGTCTTTGTTATTAGATGCACAAATTCGAACCTATAATACCTCAATTGTTACTAAAAATTTTAATTTCATTATTTCAATTTATTGAAACAGAAAAGGTTAGCGGGTTCATATGACCTGTCCATCTTGACCCCTAACCAGCTCAGATTTGCAGTAAGATAGATAATTGTGCCTCAAACCGCCCTATAACTTGATTAAGCACAGTGAGACGACCCTAGCCTCCACAAATTTGTGGGCTAATGAGTTAAATTGTCATCCTAAAAGCGTTTTCCATGGGCGGGCATGGAACTCCAAAAATTCTAGGTTTTTTTTCTTCTTCTTCTTATTTTGTTCTTTCTTTGCTTTTTTAATTATTATATTACATATTATTGCTTTCAAATATAAAAAATTTCTATGATTTGTATGAATTGAATTCTAACACGTGTTTAATAAGAGGGAAAATTTTCAAAAATTTCTCAAAGGTTTTCTAACAAAACTTCCCACTTCATGTAACGTGTCATGTGTATTTTATGCACACGTGGTGTGCATCTATACACGTCATACGAGTGGGAGATTTTGTTGCAAAACTTTCGAGAGGGTTTGGAAGGGACTCATAATGTTTCTTTAAGTTATCTAGTTCCAGAATTTAATTCTATGTGACTACGTCAATTGGATAACCGTAAAGTAAGTTAGAGCATTTTACCTGAGAATATCGTTTGAAAATTAATTTAATCAATTACCAAACATGGTCGTCATGACTTAAACTTCTAATATATTAGTACATTTATATTTAGATTATTTTCGAAATTTCATGTTGTGTGATGGTCATTTTTATGTTAAAAATTATGGTTAATTTTACCAATCGTCCTCAAACTTTGAATTAAAAATCAGTTTCTTTCACAGCCTTTATTTTCACACTCCACCGCCTCAAACCTTTAATAGATGCACACAAATCATCTTTTTTTCCACTATTTTAAAAAATTTTCAACGAAATGACAATTATACCCCTTAAACTTTTAAATTTTTTTTTAAAAAAAAGATTTAAAAATAATAAAAAATTAAAATAAAAAAGGAAAACCCAACCTACCCCCACCTAAGATTGGCCGTTGGAAAATGGAAACATTCTGGCGGCCAGCCATTCCACTGCAAAAAGGGCAGATTCACCTTCCCATTTTTTGCTGCCGGAATAGCATCCAAAAGGGGGGGTTCCATTTGATACTGTTTCAGGCAGTAAATGGGGAATGGCAGCAAATTGGGGGGGGGGGGTGGTTCACCCCCTTACAGTAGTCAAAGTGCTACTAGAAGTGGCAACAATGCATCACAAATGTGGGGAATCCCCTTTTTTTGCCACCAGAATGGCCGTCGAAATGTCGCCATTCTGGCGGCAGAATGGCCGGCTACCTAAATGTTTCTATTTTTGGCGGCTAATCTTGGGAGGGGAGATGTGGGTTGGGTTGGGTTTTCCTTTTTTATTTTAATTTTGTTTTTATTTGAAAACCTTTTTAAAAAAAATTAAGAAGTTTTAAGGGATATAATCGTCATTTCATTGAAGACTTTTTGGAATAATGGAAAAAAGGACAATTTACATGCATATATTAAATGTTGAGGGCAGTGGAGTGTGAAAATAATGGTTGATGACGAAACTGATTCTTAACTCAAAAGTTTGCGACGATTTGTGAAATTAACCATAAAAATTATTATTTTTTTTTGAAAATTGGGACCCCCAACTTTAGAAGAAGGGCTGATCCAACATAAGCTTCAATAGGCGTTGGCCCAAAAGAATGCCATTCTATGTTCCATCTTTACATTTTTCCCTCCTGAATTTTTGTCAGTTATTGGCTCTTCCATAGATTGAATAAGTAGCTGTTCATTTCCTGTTATCCAAGTCTTCTCTTCGTTGTCTCAAATTTTTCCCATTGGTCATATTTTCTCGTATTCTAGAATGGTCGTCAGTTTTACTTTTTATGGGGTTTCTTACATTCTAGAATGACCAAGTCTAGCTAGTTTGATTACGTTCAGACCCTATGATTTTTCAAATACGACTTTCACCTGTATTGTCGGTTTGGATTATTTATTTTATGTCTTATTTCATTGGATGTAAACAGTAGCCGTTTACGCATTTAATCTGTATTGCTTTAATGCACTTGTTAAAAGAAGAAGAAGAAGAAGAAGAAGAAAAAATAAGAAGAAGAACAAGAAGGAAAAGAAGAAACAGGGAACAATTAATTCTATTAGATTTTACTGGTGTGTTGCATGGTAGAGTTCTAAACCAAATATAGGGGTTAAAATAAAGCATAAAGAAAAAAACCTCCGCTTCACAAAGATAGTCAAGTATTCTTTTTTCAACCGTCTCAAAAAGATAGTCTAGTTACTATATTGAACATGTATTTAATATTTCATTTCTATATGTGTCTCTAATTAATTATTGTTATGCTACTACCTGCACATTGAAAGTCTTTCAAATAATTAATGAGACATAAGGTTATATGCGGAAAACTGAAGTAAAATTTAATATTTTAATATATTAACTATTTTTCTTAATTCATGTAAAATTACCTACAGGACTATTTTTGTTGGACGGAAGTAGTATGTATAAGATACATTGACGAAAATACCGTACGTGTAACACAACTATTATGGCGCAAATTTATGCAATTTGGAGCTTTGATTCCTAGTTGCTTTTATACGTTCAACTATGCGGCCGCATTGATGAGTATTTAACTGCCCTGCATATTTTCTTTCTTATTTCACTTGAACTTCTTTGTTTTATTAATTTCTTATGTAAATAAGAGTACTTAGCTAGGGTTAGGGTGTTGCTGTATATTGGTGGCGCAATCGGGGATTGGAATTTGGAATGCTTATCTCTGATTGGCGGTTTTGCTTCAAAGAGGAAAGAAAAGCGGAATTGGCCGAAGCTTATGGACTTCTGGGGGGACTCCGATTTGCATAAGAGTATAATCTTAGAATTAACAAAGTTGAATCAGATCATTTGGAACTCATTCAAAGTCTTAAGGTGATCAATTCCAAGTATCATGGCGTGTTTCTGAGCATGTGGTGTGCTTAGATATACGCCACATAGATGTTTGATGATATTTATGAGTTATGACGCCACTGCGCCAGACATCTGATTTTTTATTATTTTCCTTGTTGGCCTCTATTTTGAATTTTCAGCTTATGCGGATGACTGTAGTTCATGTAACCATGCTCAACGCAAGGGGAATACAATTGTCCACGCATTGGCCAAACACTCTACTAAATGATTTTTCATGTAATTGGATCGATAGATGCCATTTATCATCGATAGATGCCATTTATCTACATAAGTAATGTAACGTAGTTCGTGATTACATGAGATAAGTAATTGAAATATCTCTCCAAAAAGGGGTAATTTACACCTAACGTCCATAACCTTTCAGATATTAATAGATCACGTCTCTAACTTTTATTTTTCCTCCTGCGGGTCCTTAACCCTTTAAGAAATCACTGTCCAAATGGAATCTGTCAATTTTCTCTATTAAGTTAAGTTAGCAGTATTTTTGGTAAAATACAAAAAATAAATATTTTAATAAAAAAAAGGGCCTTTTGGCTGGCTGCCAGGGGACTCCGTCCCCAAAGGTGAGGCCGGAATGGCAGCTGCCTTTTGGGTTAGGGGGAGACTCCACCTCCCCCCAACCGCCATTTTCAGCTGTTGTTTGACTGCCGAAGATGGCAACCGTCTGGCTGTCAGAAATGGCAGCAGAGCCGTTTGTGTCACAACCCGAAAATTTTTCCCTTTCTATATACCAATAAATGATACTACTAGAGAACAAATGATAAAATATTTTTCTTGATTTATGAAAGTGAAACAATTATTCACGGAAGCTTTCTTTCAAACAGATGTGTGCACATAAGTCAGAGGTGCATACACCTTTAAAGAAGAAATATTCTCATTAGTTTGGTGCACGTACTTTCATTTAAGGCGCACTTGTAATCTATGAAAATCGCTTTTAAAATCGATTAGTGCCATTTTTATAAAATTACAATAACGACAGTAACATTACACAATAATTAAGTAGAAACAAACTTTCATAAATAATATTGACAACATTACACTTGTTGAGTTACAATATTGGAAGAACAAATTTTGACTTGAGAAAATACATTCTTCTTCCTTATTCAACAAGAATGCTATACGATTGTATTATATCATAAAATACCCCTTATTCAATGAGAATGCTATATGATTGTATTATATCATAAAATACCTATTAGATGATGCAAATATCTGATATTTTGCATAATAATATCACACTTTAACTTCTTCGTGTACATGTAACACTGTCGAAGTGAAATCTTTCAAGTTTGTGAAGCCACAATGAATCATCTATGTTGTTAAAAATATGGAAAACATGAATCATAGATTCATTGAGCATTATTTACATATGCATACTTTTTATTTTCAAAACATGACTTATAGGGCTACCCCAAAGCACTTAAAAGTCATCAAAAGGGTTTAACATGTAACTTGCATAATTGGCCAAGTATAATTATGTTCTTTAACTCTATTTGATCCTTAATAGAGCTACGGTATACCGTTCTATCCTCCGCCTTGGAATCATAAGGCTGGTCCTGATACAGCAACATAACATGACATATGTGGGGTAGAGATCATCTATACGTAATTCACTTTACAAATCATATGTATGTCTTAACAAAATCTTCTATGTAATAACTTATCTTCTTTGCAAAAGTTCAATATGACATAATCCATCACTTGTAAGAATTATATATGTGTCATAATGAGATATCGAAATTATATATGTACATCATGAAAATCATCTCGTACAAAACACATATAACACATAATCAATCAAAAAGATAGTGTAAATACTACTCATAGTTCGAAGAAAGATTGATACGAAGCCTAGAACGATCATAGGAACTCGTGCATCAACTTTGGAGAAACTGATACCAAGGTGCGTACACGTTTTTAGATGGTGCATGCACTTGGAAGGCAGTTTCATATTTCTGTAGAATTTCACATCGTTTTTTTGACACCTCTATATAATTCTTTTTTATAACGACAAGATTACTCCATAAAGACATCAAGAATGGAAAATGAGACTTCGGGTTGCCCCAAATTATTCTTAGAAGAAGACATGTGGTTGCTCGACTTTACACGAGAGAGTTTGAGCTTCTAGTCCTTGAGAGGTTATTTCTGTATGAATTTTGGGACGATTTAAACCATCAGATTTCTCCTCTATTTATAAGGGAAATTTTAGGATTTAGATGACCCTTGACAAATATTTT
>CAVNYN010227898.1:0-24411 GCA_963692815.1 Nyctanthes arbor-tristis | reverse complement strand
AAAATCTCACAAAGTGAAAAATCTCATATTATCAACAATATACCACAACTGAGAACTCTTTCAAAACCAAATCTTTCTTGTCAATAGTAAAACAATCATTTCTAGTAATACAAGAATCACAAGTACATTGGCTCTGCCTTTTTCTTTTCTTGTATCTAATAAGAGTGTCTTACATAACTTGAAAAAGTAAGAAAATGATACAAGTATTAAATTTATGTTTAGCAAGTTACAAATATAGCAAGTGTTAATAATTCACTCAGTTAGTCACCTCTAAATTTTCTTATGCAAGTTAAATTCATTGACTCTAAGCTTAATTTATATTTACTATTTTATATCATTAATTGCAGGCATTAAACTAAAGTCTAAACATCTTTATAAGGTTGAAGTTTTAAAAACCCATGTCAATGCCTCATTAAACCCCTTACACTAAAATATACACCTATAAAATCCTCGTGTTTAATAGAATTCCAAGATCCTAATATGCAGTTAAAACACCAAACTTGAATATTAATAGAAAATCAAACCCAAGAAAAAAAATGACTAAAAGATTTACCTTGATTAATGGCAGATTGCTAGATATCTAATATCTTCAATGAAGAAATTGAAACTCTAGAAAAGTCTTGACAAACCAATCTGCCAATAGTTCCACTGTCGTGGACTCTTTAATTCTGCTAAACAATGAGACTATAGGTGCTACCGAGAGGATTATGAATTTGGAAGGTCTATATCAATAAAATCATATCCAAAAGCTAATTAAAATTTGGGGAAAAGAAGGACAGCATACCAAACCCGTCGTCAACAATCTGAGAAATACGCGGCCCTGAAGAAAGGACATCATTCAGAGTGAGAAAAGCAAAGAAGAGATGGAGGCGTCTATGACACAGCTACTAAAAGAGAAGGCACAAATAGAATTCAGAAATTAAATCCCAGAAAAAAAAGAAAAGAAGCATTATCGGTAGAAATCGAAGAGAGAAGAGGCGATAAGTCATCTACGAGGAGGATCTGAGAGAGACGATGGGTAGCTGCTACTTAAAGAGAAGAATCACAAACAAAATTCAGAAAAAATAATCCCAGAAAAAGAAAAGAAAATAAGCTTTACCCGTCCAAATCGAAGAGAGGAGTGACAGAGCAGTCATCTACAAGGGGATCTGAGAGATGGTGACTAGTGGCATGGACGAGAAGTGGTGGCAGCGCAGGAGAGGGAAGGAGACGAAGGGCCATATGAGGAGATAAATGGGGTGTTAAACCTAATTAAATGATGCCACCATCTTTAGGAACGGCCAAGTTAGCTATAGCACTGGAGAGTCCATTTTAAGAGCGACTTTTATTTCGCTCCCCTTTTTGGCTCTCCAACAGGGCTCACTTCTTGTAGTGCATAATTCCCTCTAGTTTCTCTTCTTGTACTCCAGGAAACTTGCTTGAATCTGGATCTAATTTTCCACCTCGCGTGGATACCCAGTTACTGCACGGCAAATTGAGATTCTCCTCAATTATTGGAGGTTTTTTAATACATTTGAACCGTTTCACCGCAAACGGTGATCTAATAATAGCAGTAGAAGACTTTCGTTTTCGAATTATTCATCACGTCAGGAACTTAAATGCGCGTTCAATTTCGATACGGTTGATAAAGCCCAGAAGAGACTCGGAATACCTTCACACCAATCAATAAGGTTGGGCATTGATAATCTTGTTTCCATTTGTTTTGGCTAAAATATGAGGAATTAAAAGCGCGTGATTTTTTACCTTTAATTTGCGTCCATGCTTGTACATTTTCTTAGTCGATGATAGTTTTTCACGAGGAAAAACAATTAAATGCAGTGATTCGTTTATTGAGTTTAATTAGAATCGGACTCACTTTAAGAAGAAACTATCTCAAGCCTTTATAAATTCATTCAAGTGAAAATGTTATACAATTTTGTTAGACTTCTACAAATGCAGTTATGAATTCGCCTGTTTCATACGATGTTAATCTGGTCCTAGTTTTGAACATTTGTTGTGATACTTGTGCTATATCTGTTTTGTTTTCTCATTATATTCAAGCTATGTATATCGATATAACATATTTTCTAGTGCTTTATATACTGACTGTCTAATACAAACTCCAAAAATTTTCTTCAATATTTTCCTTTGGTTTTTTATATTCATTAATGAAAAATAACGTATTATTGGTAACACTTATATTGTTTTTTTTACACACATGTAAACGATCAAATATTATAGTTTAAATCTTCCTTATACAATCATGTTTAGTCCTCTTGAATTGCTTATATTATATGGTATTATTATCTCGTACAACGAACGGGTGAACATCTAGTAACGTCTCTTATGTGCTTAACATGTTATGTTATATGTGTAAATTTTACAATACGGGAATACACGTAATATACCATGTTTCTCAATGTTTAACTTAACATTACAAGGTTATGTGTGTAATAAGATTATTTATGTCATAAGTGTGTTATATATGAGAAAAACTTTATGTTGTGTTTTTAACCATCTACATTATGCGTATAAAAATGTTGGTTATGTACGTAACAAGCTATGTTATGTGTGTAACAAGATCTGTTACGTATTTAACAAGTTATGTTTTATATAACAAAGTGTGTTATGCTACATGTATGACAATACATGACACAAGTAATGCCACACTTCCTTACTGGTTTACCGATTAGTTCACCAGTTTACAATTTTAACCCTAAAATATTGAAAACTCAAATTATTTAAATTCTTTAATTGACAGTTTTACCCTTCTTGTTAATACACAACCGATAAACTAATTGGTGAACTAATATGTAAGTTTATCACTACTCATTACACAAATTTTATTGTGTAACAAACTTTTATACTTGAATTTAAAATAATGTGAATTGAAATTTCCTTCCCTAATTCAATACGAAAATTCGGTCTTATTGTCATCCATATTTAGGAAATTCAAATCTTCAGCAAATCATGGCCAATTATGTATTATTCTATTGGCCAATTCGATTCAATTTTCCATTGTTTGCGGAATCATTCCATCTGGATCCCTAAATAAAAGAATTTTCATGACGTGATATTATACTAAATTATTCGCTTTCCTTGAAAATGAAAAATATAAAAGTAAATCTTATTCATTTAACTAGAGTTGGTTAATTTTCCTTTTTGTGTATTTTATTGGGATAGATTAATGAAAATCGTGTGACGTAGATTAGTGAAATTTGTTGGTTTTTTCTATAAATTTTTGTAAGCCTCGTGCATCGCACGGCTGCTAAACTAGTTTGAATTGAAATTAATATTTATAAGGAAATTGATCCAATTAGAAAAATTTTATAAACATATTTTTTTAGAGGAATTTATAAACATATTTGAGGAGTTAACATGAAATTATAAATTTTACAGGGTGAGGCATTAGAAAAATGTAAAAATAAAATTTTACCTTGAGAAGATTTTATGAATGGTATGTTTACGACTTGTATTACAAGATCGGAAGAGCACACGTCTTTGGCAATCCTATCACAGTATTATTACTTATCAAACTCGAATTAAGGATTACTTAATTAAAATCCGTTTACTGAGGGTATTTTACACTTGACGCTCCCAACCTTTTAACATTTGATAAATTACATTCCCAACCTTTATTAAGTGCTGTGAGTCCTCAACTTTTGAGGAAATCTCTTCTCAAGTCCATATTAACAATATCTATCAATTTAAACCGTTAAGTTTTATAAAAGGCCAATTTAATTTACCCTCGCAAAATATTGGAGACCTTGAGTGAAATTACCTTTATATCATTATTTCTTTAAATAAACAAACAAAAAAATTAAAAATATAAAAAAATAATATAAAAATTAAAAAGCAAACGCCGTACCCCACCATTGTGAAAGGTTGTCATCGAAAACCTCTACATTATCGACGACTACAAGTTTTCAATGTCTCCTTATCAACGACATTCATCGAGAAAATAAAGTTAATAGTCGTCGACGATTGCTTCATCTCCATCGACCCATTTCTAGCCAATTGATAGTCGTTCCAGTAGTGGAGGGAGTATTTATATTAACGTCAAACAATAGATTCTCACAGTAGGACTATTTTTCTCCTTCACTACGGAAACATTTTGGGGGATTGCGGTTGATTCTAGAGAACCCCGATTAGTTCAGAATCAGACACCTTGACTTTTTACTAATTATTATTTGAACTTACAATCAAGCCTCACTGAAACCAGGCGTGGCTGGTCCAGATGTGGTCAAATAATGAAATAAATTTCTTAAATTCATTTACCGCAACATCAGCCACTGCTTGATAATCCGTATTAGAGATTGAAGCGACCAAGTTCAATGATGATTCATGGAAACTTTTCTACAATTGTGATTGAGGAATCAATTCAATAAACTTCTCTAAGCTTTGTAATCTCTGCCGCCGCCCAAGTCCATCTTTAACACAAACCAAGGGGCACCCTTGTTACATCCTGGCAAAAGTTTAGGGTGGGTGGGGTGTTTGCTTTTTAGTTTTTATATTATTTTCCTATATTTTTAATTTAAAAAGATAATAATAATGATATAAAATTAATTTCACCTATAGTCTCCAACATTTTATAATGGTAGAGTTGTCCTTTTTATAAAAATTTAATGGTTTAAATGGATAGAAAGTGTTAATAGGGACTTGGAGAGAGATTTCATCAAAGGTCGAGGACTCAAAACACCAAAAATAAAGATTGGGAATATTATCCATTAAACGTTGAAAGGTTGAGGACTTTAGGTGTAAATTAATTAACCTATTACTTATTATCAAACTCTTATTACCTAGTTGAAGTTGAGAAAACCGAGAGAAATAAATTGCAGCGCGAGCGGCTTGATTGCAGGAAGCAAATCTTCTAGACGAACGGTGACTGTAATTCCCATTCCCTCTTAGTTTCTCTTCTTGTACCCTGGGAAATTTGCTTGAATCTGGATTTAATTTTTGACCTCATGTGAATACCTAGTTACTGCACGGTAAATTCATATTCTCTTCACTCATCGGAGGTTTGTTAATACATAAATAGGCGGAGGCCTAGGGGTGCATGTGTATGCACATGCATAACTTCTTAGCCAATATATATATATATATTTTCCATCTGTTTGTCATTTTCTCTCACTTCAAAATTAACATTATATTTTGATCGGAAGTCATTGAATATAGGTGTCAAATCGAAGCTTTTAACGAGAGCTTTTATTTGAGATAATATACAAAATCTAATTATGAATATAGCATCCAAAAAATGTTTTCAAGGACTAAAGATAGTAACGTTGCTTTTATTTTTAAAATTTTTAAAATTTTCGCCAGTATCCTAATTTTCCAAATTTTTTTTCAATTACTTAATCTCAAATAATATCTATAGTCTAATTTAATTCAATATAGTTCTTAGTGATTAATTTCTACATGTTACTCCCGATTAAATCTCCAAGTCGATTTTCCTTTTTTTCCTATTTTTACCTAACAATGTTTACACATTCACTTATCCACTCTCATATTCATTTTATTTAAATAGAGAACTCTAAGGGCACTTTTTGGAGGTTTTCATTTTTCTTTTGTCAATTCACAACATTATTTTTTTTTATTATCCTTTTTGAAAATTAGAATAAGATGATATAAATTATCTTTTCATAATTTAGAATATGATGAAATTTATATCTTTTTTCAAATTTAGAATATGATGATTTATATATGTTTCTTTTAATCTTTTCATATTGTTTAAAAATGTAAACTTCTATTTAAGTCAAAATGGCATTGGTAAAATAGGGTTTGTGCATACCCGTGGCCGAATGTGTGGCTTCGCCACTTATTAATTATACATTCGATCAGTTTCAAAGGAATGGCGATTTAATAGCAGTAGGTTTTGTTAATCTGGTCCTAGTTTTATCTGTTGTGATACTTGTGCTATATTTGTTTTCTCATTATATTTTTCGTTTTGTATGATTGAGAATACGAACTTGCTTGTTTTGGTGCATAAGTTTGGAGGAAAAATAAAATAATAGAAACGTAGCTTTTTGTTCAATCTCGCTGAATGACACAAGTCCTTTTTCATTACAATTTGAAATATCTTCCCCCCCAGTTTCTGTAAAAATAATATTCACTCGCTTGTAGACGAAAATACTTGATTATAAGTTTTGAACGGTTTCCCAAAAACTGAAAAATGATTGATTGTATATATGTTTTTTATTTTGGTTAAAGCATATCTTTACTTGCTCCATGATTGTTTTTCTTTTAGATGAGGAAATACTATTTAATATTTTGATTTGTTTATTGAGTTTAGAATCAGACTAACTTTAAGAAGATACTTTCTCAAGCTTTTATAAATTCATTCAAGTGAAAATGTTATACGGTTTTAGACTCCTAGGTTCTTATGATGTTAATCTGGTCTTAGTTTTGAACATCTGTTATGATACTTGTGCTATATTTGTTTTGTTTTCTCATTATGTCTTTGGCGAGCAATACTGATGGCAGTGTCTTGTGCCGTGGATGTAGAACCCTGATGCGACCAAATGCCGTAAAAATGTGTGCTAGTTGCTTGTCTTCTCATGTTGACACAACTGGACATCTACCAAAGACGCCCCACATTTGCTATTGCCCTCTATGTGACAGCTATTTGCGGTCGCCGCAGAGATGGATTAAAGCTCAATTAGGGTCCAGAGAGATGCTGAAAATTTGTGTAGATGTATGCCGCACGCCCTGAAATATCAAGATAGTGGACTCACAATTTGCTGATTCGGACCATGAATCTAGAAAATTCAAAGTTAAGCTGGTGATCCAGAATGAGGTTTTGAAGGGGGAGGTGGTACTTGAAAAAACTATAGTTGTTGAATAAGTTTTGCATTCAGAGATGTGCTTGTCATGTGGAAGAAATCCCGACAATTGGCTGGTTGCAGTACAGCTGCGGCCACAGGTTTTTCACAGAGAGACTCTCTTACATATGTTGCAGTGTATTATTAAGGGTGAGAAAGCCCGCAATGCTCGAAGAGTTAAGCAGGCGGACCAGGGAATTGATTTCTTCTTCAGTTGTGAGTATCAATCTGATCATTTCATTGCCTCTTTAGAGCATCTTACTCCGATTAAGCAACCATTTGACTGGCAACTCGTGTGTAAAGATTTCAGTGGCTACTTCCATAGGTACACTGTCCCTGTCGAGATATGTTGTATCCGTCCAGAGGATTTGATTTGTCTTCCTTCTAAAGTTGTTGCAAACCAGGGATTTCTTGGACAGATCGGATATGCATTAGAGTGAGGGGCCAAATTGAGTTATTAGAGCCATTGACTCTTCAGTATTGCTTCTTGACAGCCGAGGGGTATTGGAGGGAACCTTTTACGGCTTTACGTTCTAGTAAACAGCTTCTGGAATACATAGTGTTGAAAGTGGAGATTGTTTCCTCTGCAGTTATCATTTGTGGCTCAGACTTAGAGCATTTTGTAGCTGATGTCGAAATAGCTCAGGCAGTAGATTCTGGACAGAACAATATTAGACTCAAAACGAGGACGCATCTAGGCAGTATCTTAAGCCCTGGTGATCATGCCCTTGGTTACGACATACGTGGTGCAAAGCCTGGCCATATTGATGAAGTCTATGGATACGTTGTCCCAGATGTGATACTGGTTAAAAAGAGGTGTGAAGAAGAGGGTGACACAGAGAGCTGTGTTTCAGGTAATGAAGAGATGAAGCCCGAGTATGAAGAGCTGTTGAGAGACTTGGCATCTGCAGAGGATACTCATTAGAAGAATTGCTCTTGGAGTGATGGGGATTAATCAGATGACTCTATGGCTATGCTTTGCAGTATTTTAAAAGACTTTTCAATTCTCTATATGATTATTCCATTCTCTGACTTTGACCAATTTTTCTATCTATATCCATCGTGTTACAGAGTCCGCATAGTGTTAAAAACACAAAAGTAATGGTTTTTTGTGTTTCGATAACTATACAGGTTTTGTTGCTGTAGAAAAACTGATTATATTTGTCCAACTAAGATAGGTTTTCTTCCATTGTCACAGAACTTGTGCTCCCAAGGCGCACACATTTTACTATCAAAGGTAGAACATTGCAGTTTTCATTTCACATAGAGAGATCATTACAAGTACTTGAGCACTCTGTATATGTTACCAGACTCGACCAGCCGCGCCAAGTCCCTTTTCACTTATTTCGCTTGCACACTTATTTCCTCTTTTTCATCGTAAGCTTCAGCCTTGAAGCTGCCATATTCAATGGCGTCTTGGTGCATCCAGTTTTAATTCACCCATTCAGTAAACTGCCAAATTAACTCACATACATATGTAAGATCGGAAGAGCGTCGTGTAGGAGTGATATTTATAAATGTTACTCTAAATGCATTATATGAAAAATCCAAAATTGAAAAAATTTTTACAACTCAGAAAAGTTTGTATGGTTATAATAGCCTTTGGTACTTCTATTGTTTGATTGTTCGCAATTAAAAAAAATATATTATATATATATATAAAGGGTGCTTTAGATAAAAGGGTGAAAATTGGGGTGGAAATTGGGTAGCTTAATGATATACACATGTAGTAGGAAAGAAATTGCAAAAATACACCCTTGTTTGTAAAAAATACTAGTGTGTAAAACTGAAAATAAAAATTAGGCAACCAAAAAAAAGGGAATGAAAATCTCGTAAAATTCAACTCTGGAAAAGATTCCAACTGAATTCAGTTGCATTGCCACAAATTTGGTGGATTCCAATTCTATCATCCTATGCTAATTCAAAAATCCAATACACACACACACATATATGGATTAGGTATATCTCAGAATTTCTAATTCTAAGAATACCCAAATCTAAAAGCACCAACAAGAACGAAAAAGCTGGTTCAACGAACGGTACGATACTACTTCCAACTGCAGTGAGCTATCAAAACTAGAAATCATTCCTATTCCCCTTGGCGCACCAATTCTTTTTAAGGAACTACAACAACAATTTGTATCTCAATTGGAATAGTAGTTTGAGTTCTTGGCTTTTTGGGTTCACTTTGAGGATTGGGCAGCAAAGAAATTCTCACTGAACTCAAAATCCTCCCAAGTCTTGCTGATTACAAATGAAAAGCATAAAATCTTCCCCATCTTAAAAGCTGTTGTTTCTTTCAAAATATCATTTTTCCTTTTTCTTAATAGATACAGATGTTCTTGGAAAAATTACTTTCAGTTGTAGGTGGATTGGTTCAGTGGAAGCAAATTGCAGGTGCAGTGTTCGATACCGATTTGTAAGGAGATCAGTGGTGGATGATAGTCAATAATTTGGACGGAATAGATGGCAAATTCAATATGATTAAGATGGGTTCTATTGTATACTTATTGTTCCTACTTGTTTGAATTTGTTATAGATTCTGTAGTTCCACATATCATGCTTATTTATACAATTACCACCAATGACTAGGATATAAAGGCCTATAAACATATCAAACTTGAGTTGGTGGAAATGGAACAAATACTTTTGTTTTTCCAAATGATACATATTGTTACATGCAAATTTCAGTTACTTCTAAGTTATATTGTTACATGCAAATTTCAGTTACTTCTAAGTTATCTTTTTGTTTTTATCTTTCTCATGGTTTTACTGGTTGCTTTGGGTTGGCTTATGTTTACTTATTGATTCTTGATTAAAGAGAGAGTGCTCAGTAAAAAATATTTTGATTAAAGAAAGAAAATAACAGGTGTTGGTTTGAGATATATTTTTTTATCAGCTTGAAGTATCATTTGATTATTAATTTATTACGAACTTTATATTGTTAGTTATTGGGGAAATGTGACACATGTAAATAAATAAATGGGTAGCAATCACTTATATCAAATCAACGTATCAAAATATTCAGTATCGTAGTCACGTGTCATATAACTTTATATGTATTACGTACGCGGTATTATGTATCAAAATATTCAGAATCGTACCCACGTATCAAAAAATATATATATATATATTTTGAAAATGCAAGTATCAAGATATTACTTACAAATTATCATGATTTATTTGGAAAATATGTGCATGTGTACTAGTAGTAGTCATTGATATCAAAACAATGTATCAAAATATTTAATATTGTAAACTTATTAGACAAACTGAAAACGAGTATGAGGGATTATTGGGGAATTGAGTAACAATTATATGAAGACCGCTTTCGGTTCCCTTAACAACATGTAGAGAAGTGTAATATCAAATAACGAGTACTCTAATTGGTGGTGGAGAGGTGGTGATTTTAGAAGTGATTTTAGAAGTCTGACAACAACGAGACGCTGCTTCACTTTTGGTAGCTCTATAAACAAACGAGAATAGATGAATGTGAAAGAAATTATACTTCTAAGTTTGTTTTTTATTTTTTAATTTTAATTTTCAATTAAAATAAATACTAATACTAATGGATAATAAAATTTTAAGAGATTCATGGAAGAGAGAAATCATATCTAAAATTTAAAAAAAAAAAAAAAAGCCTTACTAATAAAACGGATCCTTGATGAGATCCTGATTTGCTATATAAAATAAGATTACATTTAGATATCTTTTATATTTAAAATTAAATATCAATATGAACATACTTTTCTACAATATAGGGTGTAAAAATAAAAACATTCACTATTAACGTTTTTCAAGAGGAGCAGTATCATACCTTTGTATCAAAAACCTCACCATATTAATGTTTTTTAATTAATTAATAAACTATTATTAATTAAAAAGATAAATAAACTACTTAAATACCTTCCAGATATTTATGATATATATTAGAAAAATATATTACAATAATAGAGAAATAAGAAAAGGAAAATTTTCCATTAAAAAAGGATAACAAGTAAATTTAAAATTCAAATACTAAAAATATATAAGAATTAGATTGATATCTACTCATATTATATAAAATATAAATGTAAGATTGCATTAAGATATTATAAAATAAATCTAATAATAATATTTAACTCCTAAACACATGGAGTGTAAATCGGATAATAAATCGTGTAAAATTGCAAAAAGAACAAACACGCATGTAAATGTGAAACATGACCCGAAAAAATAGTGTGAGAGGTAATTTTCTCATATATACACACACACACATGCCCAAATATAAACACCGAAGTTTTCAAGAAAAGTAAATGGACTATTGATATTTCTCTTCAAAACATAAAATTCACAACCCAGTGTTCACGGATGATTACATCAACAATTACGATTTTGTCTATTTTGAGTGGGCCTGTCAGTTTTGAAATTGCCCAAACGGTGCTAGGCCAATTGCCCCTCAAGCCAGCTCAAATGGATCCATAAAGTCTTAGGTAGAGGGTTCATCTCTCAGGGGACGTGAATCTTGTTAGAAAATTTACAAAAATATGTGGCAAAATCATGGTTGTTGACATAATGCGTTAATAATAAAACAGGGGTTTTTTTTGGGGGGGTTAACATTTTATTGTTGATTCAGCGAGTTTTTACATCAACAACTATGATTTTGTCCACTTTGGGTGAGAGTTACACGGCTTTTTAAATTCTCTAGCGTGAATCGTGTTGCCAAAACCTAACCCTCAACCTAGTACTAGGAATTAGGACTCTATATTGGATTTGGGGTGATCCTTGTTACTATTTGGGCTCCCCCCAAAACTCAATATGGAGTCCTAACTCCTAGGTTGAGAGTTCTATCATCGGACATATTTCTCACCAAAGAATTTACAAAACTGTGCAGTGCACACTCAAAGCGCATTGCCTCAACACCCTACTTTCATTAGGGGTTTCTTTTTGGGCTTTTCACCAGAAAAATAATATTTATAATTTTGGCGGGACTTGTTTATTTGAATAGGAAAAAGAAAGAAGGGCTTAGGGAGATTTGGAAATTGGAATCACTTGCATTAATCTATGTGATAATTCGTCTTCTTCTTTGATTAAGTGGATTTCTGATTTATTTGTGCTCTAATCCAAGCACAAGATTCGCTCGAGCTTGATCGCCATTCTCTTCTTCTAGCTTCTAGGAATTGGATTTCCCCATTTTTTTTCTTTTTTCTTATGCCAATCTTCACTGGGCGCCACTATTTCTGTCAATACCTTTGTGGTTGCACCCCGACCGAAGTCCAGTGAGGGCAACTGCCCCCACTGGGCCCCAAGTTGGCTCCACTTTTTTAAGCCTGGGGAAAACATGCTTTTATGTTCAATAGTTGAATGGCAGTACGGCACAATTCCTTTTTACAACAATTTGAAATGAATTTTCCCCCGACTTTCCTGCAAAAATGATATGGACTCTCTTGTTGACGGAGATACTTGATAAGCTGTCACCATTTTTGATCTTTTGTGAAACTGAAAAATTATTGATAATGTTTATTCTTTTCCACACACCCACATAATCTGTAATTTTTTGAGGGGAAAAGGGGGGGCATGTTTCCGGATTTACTTGATAAGTTGTGATTGCTTTTCAATTTTTTAGAACTGGAAAGTGATCGATAATCTTGATTCTATTTGTTGATTGATAATCTTGATTCTATTTGTTTGGTTAAGGTATCATAGAGTTAGAAAGGCATGATCTATTACCTGTAATTTGCTTTCATGATTGTAGATTTAGTTAGTTGATGGCAGTTTTCCATTTAAATAAAGGAAAAACAAATTGGATATAGTGATTTATTTTGTTCATGTTTAGAATTAGGCTAACTTTATGAAGAAATTTTCTTGAGCCTTTGTAAATCCATTGGAATGAAAAATGTTTCAAGATCTTTTTGACTTTTAAGAATGCAATAATATTTCACTGGTTTTTTTTGTGTCAATATGATGTTAATCTGGTGCTAGCTTTGAACATGTCTTTCAATACTTAAGCTATATCTGTTTCCTGATTATATTTTTCCTTTTGTTTGCCATGGCAAAGGCATCAGGAATGACTTCGGTGTACTATAATGATGGCAGTGTCTTGTGCCGCAAATGCAGTGTTGTCATGCGTCCAAATGCTGTAAATATTTGTGCTAATTGCTTGTCTTCTTAGATTGACATAACTGAAGGTCTATTGAAGCAACACACAGTTGTCCATTGCCCTTTATGTGACAGCTATTTGCAGCGGCCAAGTACATGGATTTAAGCTCAACTAGAGTCCCCAGAGATGCTAAAGTTATGTGTAAATATGTACCTCGATTTCAGAAATATTCATGTAGCAGGCGTAGAATTTGCTGATTATGATCCTGTTTCTCAAAGAATCAAAGTTAAGATGGTGCTCCGGAAAGCTGTTCTAAATGGGGAAGTAGTTCTTGAAAAAACTGACAGAGTTGAATACGTCCTGAGACCAGGGATGTGCTCAGATTGTGAGAAAGTTCCCGATAATTGGTTGGTTGCAGTACAGCTGCGACAAAAAATGTCTAACAAGAGCACATTCTTGACATCTGTTAATTAACATTATTAAGCTTGGGGAACCTCCCCGTGCAGTTGGAATTAAGCTGAGGGACAAGGGAGTTGATGTCTTCTTTGGCAATTTGCATCACTTAAATGACACCCAAATCAAGAATGTGGTTCTTCATTAACATGAACTAAAGTATGATGACTTAATTATAAGACAACACAAAGAAGAACTCTATGAGCAATAAATGAACGGACAATAAATTGGCCATATCATCTTGTTAAACCTATGGTGCTAAGCTTGCCATTTTGCGTAATGTAATTAACAGAATTCAAAAGGTAATTAAAAGCAATTAAATCCTAATATAACTATAAAAGGCTAAATGCTAAGAGGATTCATTAAAGCGTTCTCCCAAAACACTTTACTTGGTTCTCTTTCTCTCTCTCCACATCCGTATAATAGTTCTCTAAATATTTATCCTTCTCTCTTACTAAGTATTTAACCAAGATTATAAGTAAAAAATCCAACTTCAAACACAATTTTGATTGAAGAATGTTAGGGTTCTGGGGACACTTTTCCACAATTCAAGAAATCTCCACATTCAAATCTCGTTGACCCTACTAGAATTTCCACATAGAGCAATATAAATACAAATCAGCACCCATCTCAGTATCATTAAATGACTCTTAGTATGGAACAAAATAAAGCAAAGAAAACACAAGATGGGTAGAGCATTAACTAGTGATCCAAATACAATAATTCAATATTTCTTTACAACATATCAAAATCCATGTTCATTTCATTCAATCAAAAAACATGTTTATCTTATAAAAACTTCAAGAATACTAAAAGGGAAACAAAGTATTATTTACTCATTGAGTACTTTGTACTCATTCCCTTTTTCTATCATTTTGTAGATAAATGAAGACATGATATTTGAGAAGCAAGCCATGTGTTGGAGCATGCTCGCGAACAAGAGTAGGGTTTTGCATGTAGTAGAAACCAGTCTTTGAAGCTATTCGAGAATGCATTTTATAGCTAAAAATAATTTATGAGTTTCATACATTTTGTGTTAATAAGTATGCTCACCTCTCTATAAATATACATATTTTTGTGGCTTAAGATATGAAAAACAAGATGAATATGTAGTTTCGTATTGATTGGAAACTTACCTTTCAGTTTAAAGGCTTCTCAATAGTTTGTTTCGACTAAGTTAATCAATGAAATATACTAATTAACACAACTTATTGTATCCTTTATATTTTATCGAAAAACTAGTTGTAATGATTCTTTAAAATTAAATTTGTTAGTTTAAGTAATTAGCCTTATAAAATGTTAAATCATAAGGCAAGAACAACTTGATTGTTTTGTACCTTCCGTCCCCACTATTCGCATAGAAGTTTCCACTCTCGAATGTGTTAACCAATATAAGATATTTAATAGAATAATTGAATATTAGCGGGGGCGTGACAAATTTTATATGAAATAAGATATCAGATAATGAGATGGTTGAATTGTGGAGATTTGTGTAGTACAGATGAGTTTCACGAGATATGTAGATGTGATTAGGAGTGGGAAAAAAACCAAGTAAACCAAACCAACTACAAAATTTGACAGAACCTTTAAAAAAATTAATAAATAAAAGACCGGCTCATGTTTCGTTTTGGCCAAAACCAAAGTGAAAAGGTTGGTTAAATCGACAACCGGTTCAGTTTTACTTTTTCAGTTTCAAAACTGACTAACCGATTGCCTACCTTTATATGTGATTAGTTTGACCAAATTCGAATTTGGAAAAGTAGGGTAAATATGGATGGTAACAATATTAAAATCTATTTTTACATTACATATAATAATAATAATAATACTGAATGTGAATACTTATCTTGCTATTTATATAGGAATACTTCTAATTTTTCTGTAAAGTCAACACGGGCCATGTGCCCATCACTTTTTCTGACGTGTACAAAACATTATGAACCATCAATCACCTTTCCTTCAAATTAAGTATTGTTATGCAAGCATGCGTGTTCTTTAAACGAAATCCTCATTGACTCTATAAGATATTGCCAAACACTTTTGAGTACTTCACAACTAATTAAAGAGAATAATGAAGATTGAAGGTGGACAAGTATGAAGTTTATCAATTTTAATTCTTTTATGGGGCAATTAATGGAATTGTGTTACTGATCGAAACAAGTTTATGTTGGGAACTTGTGTTATATCTTTTTCAAAAGAGTTTCATATTTTACAGGTTGGTCAAGTTAAAGCCTTTTAATTGTGATGTTGCATGTTTGGATCAAAATTGAAATTTGTTCTCTCTCTTTTTCCTTACATTTAATTTTTTGTTACTCTAAATAGATAAAATCATGTTTCATTTTGAGATCATCAACTAGCAATGTATTTTCCATAACAAGTGCTAAAATAAAGGGAAAAAGATTCATGGGTCATTTCATAAAGCCACGGTTGTGCCACCGCACCCTACAACCCTACCTGACCTAACCTATCCCACGAACTCACGTGTTAGGGAAGACTTCAAGACTCGTTGGGCAAGTCTAAGGTATAGTTGAACCGCCCCATTGCCATTCTTGAGAAATTAAGGGTAGGCAAGCGTGTTGGACTTAAAACGATCTACATGTAAATTGCCATTAAGAACTTATTACGTGCTTTTACGATGCTTGTTACCTAACATTTTCTTCTGTATATTCATGGGAATTTGTATGACTAGAAGTATTCCTAATTGTGCAAATGGATTAGTATTATTTAGCTTCACATATTTATTTCATGTTATATACTTAGCTTTCAAACTTTTTTGACAACACTAGAAATTTTTATGTCATTTTTCTGTAAGGTTGATATACTATCATCAATTAAGCTTCCAAATGTTGTTCAATATTAAAAGGTTAGTATTGTAACATCGTAACATGTAAATATCTAAACCGTGTTAGTTATATTTTCTGCATCTTAATTCTAATGATTTTTTGTCTAATTCAGGCATGGATCCAACAATATAAATGACCTTATCAATCTAAATTGATGAGGCCTAACATCCATGGTCAGGAGGATATATTTGACCAGCATGCTTTCTTGGACTCAGATAGACAAGTTCAATGCTTATACATATTAATTAATGGATCATTTTGTTAAATTTTCATCTTATATTTGGTTTAAAAACAAAAATAGGGAAATTGATGAGAAATAATTCCTCTATGTTTGATCATGGTTATTTGACCACCTTTTTGAGATGAGATTTTTTTTTTCTTTTTTTTCTTATAGGAACATAACTCAATCACACACCCGGCACAGAGACATCACACGGCATCTAGTAATTTTGTTAGACGTAGAATGGTATATATGCCACTCATATCTAGACTTTTGAAGACATATATTTATTTGGACTTCTGAAGACTTATATAAACTTTTTTCCCCAAAAGTGAATGACTTGTGAATTTTATAGAATAGTAAATGAATTTTGTCAAGTTGTCGACTTTCAAAAGCTTCTATAGACTTTCATTAAAGATTTTAAAATATATATAACTTTTTACAATCATTTTATACTTTTATTATTTTTAAAAATATTGTGTACAAATGTACTATTATATATTGAATAAATTTTACACTACTGAATCAATTAGAACTCAAAATAAAATAAACTGACAAAAATTGATATTATATACAAATTGTTCAAAATAAAATTAATAATGATAAATGCAGTGAGGTTTTGAACCTTTAATATTATTCCACAAAGTGAATTAAGAAATTTTATCCCTAAATTATGTAAACTTTTAATATATATTAATTAGACAATTGTAGCTTTATTTGTCATCTGCAAAATATTTTTCTATACGTTTGGGCCCAAATGTTAAAGTCCGGGTGAGTTGGGTTAAGACTTGGTTTCAAAACTTCATGTGTTTTACGCTAGTTGAATTTATTTTAATATATAACAGAACTTGTTTTCCTTAACATCATAGATAACTAGAGATATTAATTCAACTTTTTTTTTTTTTAAAGAAAAATCATTTTATTGAAACACAAACAGATATATGACTCAGCCAGTCAGACAGAGGTCAAAACAGACCCAAGGCCCACCTGGGCCAGAACCAGCAAGACCTAAAAGGACAAGCAACAACAGAAATGGACTGCCTTACGAGGCTCCACCAAAACGACCCTAAACACAATAAAATGGACTGCCTTTGTTACAACCGTTAAGTTGAGTGCACTGTTAAAATATGTGGTGTGCGACTCTATTGAATATGCAAATTAAATGAATAATATCACTGAAAAAACTAACATCTACAGTCTTGGGATATGCTTGCTGAACTAATTTATCCATTACCCATACCTAAGAAAATGGCTACAGTTTTGAGGGGAGAGAGATGATGGGCTTTTTCGGGTGCATTGGAAGATATATCCAGAAATTGATCTTGCCTAATCCCGAAAATCAACCATCGGTTGCTGAAATATTGGACAGGATTAACTTTCTTGATCCCACCCCCATCCACTGGCACATTGTAAATAATTCCATCAAACTATGAAGATGATGTAGTGACATAATCGAAATTTTTTTTAAAAAAAATATTGGAGTCACCCATATGAATATTGTTTCATCACTGTGCTGGAATCATCACTGTGTTAACTGAAATATTAAGCCCTTGTTTGATACTCTTTAACAAAACACATTATAATCTCATTTACCACTAATTTGACTATTGATTTGACAACTACTCATTTATAACCACAAATTTCAAATTTATATTAAATCTACATCACTCATTTCACCTCTTTATAATTTCTCTTTATAAATCAACTACCATAAATAGAACAACATTGTCATTAACAATTTCTGGAAATTTTCATGGATCAAAATGGTACACAAACTAGGTTCAACACCTGCAAAGGGCCAGACACACAGACCTTGATTAGGTAATAGTCAACTCTACTACAAAGTATATCACTATCTCTCATCATGCATATTCTATAAAAGTTCACAGTGAGGACGTAAGTTAAACGCATTATCTTTACAAGGAAGAGGTCGACTGGACATAGAGTGAGATGCACAGAATTTTGTTCTCTTAAGAGGGTGTCGGTCGAGTTCGTATCTGATTCCTCGTCCTTCCATTCATTTCATCCATTCATCAATCTCATTTTTCCTTTTTCCCAAAGAGCAAACTCACTGAATATGTGTTTCCCCTCTGAGCTGCCGCTTCAATCCGCTTTTCCCCAATCTAGCCATTCATGATAAGACAGCGTAAAATAAAATTATAAATATTACTTAAAAAATCAACTCGAGGCAGATGCATGGTTATGAGATGCTTGAAATACATAACAGAATTGTGTTAGCCGGCAATGCAGCTGAGCACCAAGATGTATAATGTTGCCGGTCTAATGTCCACTGCCATGTATCAATCACGCTCTTAACAAACTATCTTACAAGTAAAAGATTTTGATTTTCACCCATACAACACACGGGAAAGTGCCAGTGTGCGAGATCAGATGCGACAAGAATATACGCAATGAAGAGTTTGGGTTATAAATCAGTAAGGTACCATCAATATTTCAGGCGTTGTTGCCAAACATGTTAAAGATGGTAAACTATAAACGAAAAAAGGAGGAGGAAGAATTACTGCCTTAGAAGTAAACCTACCTTATCCAGTAGCCAATATCCGAACGTCGGCATATATTGTACCAAGTACATAACAGCAAGCACAGGCTGCAAGGAGAGAAGCAAGAAAGAATGAAAGATTGCAACTTAGAATTTCTAAAAAACTGACACAGAAATGTTAAAATGTAGTTAAGGTGATCACAAAATAGCACTTAGCAGACCAACTCATACTCATTAGTGCTCCAACTTATGAGTGATCCTAATATTCACTGATTCACAGGTTTTTGATGGAGAAGAGTTTGAACGGGCAAACCAGCACGCAAGATACAGTCTTCGTTTTCAGTTTTTATAACAAAAGACAATAACTAAGCAAGCTAAAATAACTTGACTCCCTTCAGTGCAGGCAATAGATTGTCTCCAGCCAAAACTTGTTCCGTCACAAATATTATAGCTTGGAGAGAAAAATAGAAGCTTTTCCCTAAGCTTACTCAGATATTTAGCATTTAACATGAAAATAGGGCAAGGGTATATTGCAAGTCATTCTTAGCTGATACGGAGAGTGTTTCTTTCCAAAACTGATTCATTCACCATGGATATGGGGCATTAGCCAAGGACAGCACTCCTTTAGGTATCATAATCTGACTAGATCTAAGTTAACAAACCTGATATGATATCCAAGCTTCCTTCAGACCATGGCTTGCTGCAATTATTGTCAGTTCTGCACATCTCTCTGATGACACGCGCTTCTGGAAATTAGTAAGAAAATGCTTTGATGAGTTTTGATCACATCATAGGTTTTCCAGTAAAAATAATTATATGAACTTTCATTATTCAAATGCTTGGCTATATCATTCCTCTCCATACTGGCTAAATGTGAAGCAACCCCTGAAATATGCAATACCACAGTTGTGGGACTAAGTTGTCGGACTAAGTAATGGAGTAAAGACTAAAGCTTCCTTCTGTTCCACTCTCTTCCAAATTTAGTTTATCTTGGCCAGACTAATAGTTCAACGCATAAAGATTGAGTAAATGAAATATTGTAATTATTACCATATGTTACGTTGACATTTCATCATTCCATATAAACAAGAAATCAATTCCAAGGAAATATTTTGGAATATAAGTCTAATAAGGTTTCTACTGTTCTCCTTTCCAAGTGAATATTTGAATACTTTCTACAGGAGTAAAGTAAGTTTCAAAGATGACTACAGCATCGAAATAGGTTGTAAGAACAAGATTATGTATTGGGCTACATATGGGAAATATATTTCAACCAACTTGCTTGAGGCTTATGAGCTCACACTTCATCCCTTTGGGCCAAGAGCCCTCTGGCACAGTTTCAAAGGCACAAACTCTGGCATAGTTGCCTGTCTACCCATAAGCCTTACTGGTTCCAGACAGTGCTAAAACTGGTTATTAGCGTCTTGGTAGATAGAAGGGCATGTAAGGTTTCAGTATGCTTATGCATGAAATGTGAAGGAAAAAGAATGGTCAAGCCAGATCTTTTTCAACTTAGTAGGCAATTGCAGTGAAGGCTTAATATTAATCACCAAACAATGAAGTCAGCAAAGATTTCACATATAATTACCCGATTCAAATTTAATGGGAAAATATGATGAGTTTTAGAACAAAAACAAGTATGAGAATATTAAGAAAGAAATTATTAAAAAAAATTCAGATTTCCACTTCATGTTTATTGCATTTGCATAATGCAGCAATAAAAATAGTCGAAACAATCAAACAATAGCCCATAGAGATTACAAAATTTTCTTTTTAAAGGAAATATCAGATAGGAGACTCTAAAAAATATACATGGTATTTTTAGTTAGGTTTCAACCGCATGATTAGTAAATGTTTGGTCCCCAGCATCACTTTTCTAGCACATGGTTCCCAGTACAGAGTTACTATCCAAAATAGGTGGTGTCGAACTAGAATAGAAGGATGAAACAGAAACTGGGAGCTGTGATGGAAAACCAGCATAATGGAGGGGGCTGGAGCATGGGGGGTAGCAATCAACAATGGTGGTGTCAGTGAGTTGGGCTGCTTCCCTTTCTTATTTTTTTTCCTCTTTGCTTTCTTTTCTTTTCTCCTCACTTTTCCATGTAAGTGCTTGCTTGATTCTCAATTGACCGCTGCTCAATTATAACAACACATTTTGAACTTCCATTAAATCTTAACCACTTTTTTCACCTCGTTATAAATTTCTCATTCAACACCCATAATGAGAATCAAACAAGCACTAAATCATGGTGCGTATCTATATGGATGTGATTGTCCATTTGGAGGAACTGCTTTTTTCGGAAAATTGTGACAAGTACGGGTTTAATGTCATATCTTTCAAATTAGAAGTGGATCCTTTTACATCACTTTTGTTATTATGGTATTAGATTGAAAATGATTTCTAGTTTGTATCTATCATTTCTAGACTTGAACTGAGATTAATGAATTATGATTTTGTTTACTATGAATTCAAAGACAAATTTATGATACATAATTGTTTTAAGCTTTTATGACCAACCACAAACCTGTCTAATTTTGGAGCATTTTAAACCCCATACCCATACCATATCCTACATTTTAGGGGAAAAAATGCATCCACATCTGACTTCTGCACCTGAGTAGCCAAGTTCAAGCAACACAAGCTCATGACTTTTTTAGTGTCCAAATGAACAAAACCAGTTGACTAGGGACCCATGCACTGCAGAATTAAATGGGGGAGTCAAATGCCACATAATACAGGTTGGGAAAACCTGAACAATTTTTATTAAAAAACTGTCAACCTTTCATATCGACGCTATTACATAGGATAATTTTAAAGTTTACCTCAGCAGAACCCTTCTGTGCTAAGTTACTTCCTCCGGAGCTAGTTGATGTTGCTACTGGGCCAGGACAAACAATAGTTACCCTGATGCCTTTGCGGCAAAGCTGGGGGGGGGGAGGGAGGGAGGGGGGAGAGAGAGAGAGAGAGAGAGATTAAATAGGTCCTGACAACAGATAGTGAAGTAAAAACATGAGTATCCAACTCATCAAATTAAGAAGCCGTAACTGTACCATTCCATTTAGTTTTGCTGGCATGTTCAGTGAACAGACTTTCATCTTCCTAAGAATCTAGTTAGAGGGTCGTTACTGGGGATTTAGTAAGATGTATGCAGTTGCCCCAAGTATTTTAGAGAATCAAATCTAATCAGCTTTGTAAATGAATTTTTAATATGATCTTGTATGGTTTTGCTTTTACAAAATCACTTTTTCTCCTCAAACTCATTTTCAACCGCAAATTCTCTCAATAAAATAATTCTGGATTTTGATCCGTTATTTTCCCATACTTTTCAGCCACAAGTTCTCCCAAATGTTTTCTTCTCAGAAAATCAAAATCATAGAACCCCTATATAGAGAAAACACTACTCTTGTTACCTCTGTGGACTGTGGCCTAAGCCTAATGCACAAATTTGGACAAAAACTTATAATGAATAGTGTGTGGACCAAAATAGCTACATGCTAGGGCTAATATTTTACAACCACCCCTATGGTTGGAAATATATTGGCTTGTACTGTAAATCAGGTATGAACTATGATGAAGTAGCTGACAAAGTTGAATTAAACTTTCTAAGTTGAATTTTTCTCCACAAATTTAAGTGACATTATACCTCAGATCGCAAGGTATGGAAGTACCCACTCAAAGCAAATTTGGAAGCAGAATAGACAGCTTGACCCGGTGCAGGTGCTTTTCCTGCAGCACTGCTCATCTGCACATGGAAAGAAAATCATAAATAAATGAAAAACGTAGGAAACAAGCTCTACTTGTATTTCTCTTTTCAAAAGAATCAGTGAGTCTAGTATCCATATAAAACACAACCACTGCAATTGGAAAGGTGATTGAAGAAGCACAAATATCTGGGTCAAAGATTGTGCAGTAATTGAGACTATCTGCATGTTTAGCCTGACAATTCCAGTCCCATATATATTGAAAAGCTACAATTCGATTAGGCAACTCAAGCCATATCAAAAAAATCAATTGCTGAATGACCTCGTTAATATGACATACCACAACAAAATGTCCTCTGCCTCTCTTCAGCATGCAAGGTACCAGGAGTCGTGTAAGAGATATTGGCCCCAAAACATTTACATCAAATGTAGCCTACTAAGGAAGTAAAATGATCAAACAGGAATACCTGGCAAAACTCATATCTAAATAGATGTGAAGATTGACGCTATATCATATCCTCAATATCATGTAGATAAAAAAGAGATCAATAAACTTTTATTGAAGTTTCTGAACAAGACTGATCTTGTAAGGGCAATACATCGCCCCATAAGGGTCTACATAATTGTTTCTGTAGTAACCATGCAGAGTGAAATAAGTAGTAAGTATACTAATTAATTCTGTCTGTAGCAGAGGAAGTTTTCAATTTAATCCAGTGATAATATGATTGAGCAAATTAGTAACTGTCGATTGTAGTAAAATTATTTTACTACAATAACCCATCCAAACATTTAAAATCAGAATCTTTTTTAATTGAAATAGCCATTAACTAGAATTTCAGGTTTTTCCTCGCATCCCTTGTTTCAAGAAGCAAATTAGCATAAAACTTTGCAGGAGTAAAAGGTATAAATACATGATTGTGCACTAATAAAATAACAGGTAAAAAGACAGAAATAGGTTAAGATGGGTTCACACTTTCACGTTTAGCATAAATCATTGTTCCTACACTGCATGGACAATTTCAATTAATCCTAAACAAAGCAAACAATTATAGAACAGAAGCAAGAGACAAGATCCATATACTCTTAGTGTTGAAATAACGTCTATATCCCAGTTAAATGTTGTTCTAGCAGTCTCAATCTTTTGTAGACATTTCAGACTAATTTGCCCTTCTTTACCTCACAAAAGAAAATAATCATGAAGGGGTATTATTCTTTAAATTTAATGTAATACTGTTATTCCTTACCTCATTTAGTGATGTTACACTTGTTCTGAAGTTTATTAGAATCTAGTAACATGATTATCATAGTGCTTGGTAATTTTTTGAACTTCTCCTATATATCATGATAATGTTCATGGTCCTAATGACACAACTCACCAACATAAACTGATGAATCTTGTTTAAATCAATATAGATGGGTAAAAGGCATAATCGCCAGCAATCAGTAATCACAGTTCTACATGCATTGGATACCTTGAGACTTTCCTCTGTGACATCCAAAGCTGTGGATTTCTGCAAAGAAACCAAATTCAGATTTACTTCTTAATAAATATCTTCAATACACAAACTACAAATTGAACCCCCCCAAACCACCCCCACACCCCCCCCCAAAAAAAAAAAAAAGAAAAAAAATGGGGACAGGAAATCAGCAGGCGTTTTAGTAACTGCTGAAGACAGTAACCTACGTGGAACTAGTAAGTCGTAGATCTCTTCTTTGTTCTGTGCTTGGTCTTCTAATACAGAATCGTTTCAGGAAGTAATCTTATAAGTCAGATCACCCCTCCACCCCCACCCCCTCCCAAAAAAAAAAAAAAACGG
>CAVNYN010227897.1:0-12907 GCA_963692815.1 Nyctanthes arbor-tristis | reverse complement strand
CTACAATCAGATTCAGAGCATACACAAGGAAGCAAGGAGGAACTCTCTAACCAACCACTCGTCAAAGATTAAGACATATAGCTTCTGAACCTCTACTCGGTGCAGGATCCTTTGGCAAGCATCCGGGTAGGTAGGTAATCCCAAGAAACTTGTTCAATGATAAGATAGGGATGTTCAGACGATTCTACCTTCTGAGCATAACCAACACCCAAAAACACCTCCCATCCTTGAATAATCCTTCTCACCTCAATCCCTAAATTGGTAATAAAGTTGAATTTCATTCTTCTATCCCTTGATTTTGATCACCCCACACTGGACACATGATCGAGCATGATCATCATGATTTCTCTACCTATAGGTGAAAAAATTTCCACAAATTGCTTCTTAGACTTTGTGAGACAGATCGGAAGAGCTTGCACATGGCATCTTCCTTATACTTCAAGGGCTCTCAACTTCATAGAGAGAATTTCTGCATTCAAAGAAAGATTGTCAAGGAATAGTTGACCATTAAGATTCAGAGGACCAAAACAAACAAAATCAAGTGTACCGGCAAATTATAAAGCTCTTACGAAGATGTGATGAGATATTTCATTAGACTAACCTCGTGGGGATCCATAATGACATTCATCATTCCTCCTTGGCCAAAGTATTTTGCCAAAGCAGCTACATTTGATCAATTCAACATAAGCTCCGATTTAAGACTACTCCATCGTGAACTCATAACCAAAACTTCAATGCATGTAGCTTGACTAGCTAGCATCGATTGATTATTACTAGCTGTCTTGTGCAGCAATATCATTTTCCTCTAGGAACCCTTGGCAAAAGAATGTATAATAATCTGCATTCACATGTGTTAAACAAGAATCAAGAATTTGGCATTGGCATATTTTATAAATTTGCCAAATACCATCAGAACACAAAGACAAAAAACTAAGAACACAATGGTGATCATGTTATTAAGAACATTACAATCATTTATCTAAATCTTCTTATAATTTCATGACAACTTCTAAACATTTAATTATTTTTGCATACCACAATAACACGTAAGACCACATAGTCGTCTGTAATGGAGTTGTATAATTAAGTGGGTAAAAAAAAAATCCACACTGGAAGGGCAAATTGATTACTGCACAAGAAAAGAAAGTTACTGATAAGGGAAAACAAAGAATCTGATTAGATCTAGCACATTATCCTTAACAGCTAATTCAGTGGGAAAAAAAAGGATTTGTCATACATAAGCTCCAAAGTCTTAAATAGGATGCATATTTAGTATAAATGATGGCAAAATAATAATAATAATAATAATAATAATAATAATAATAATAATAATAATAATAATAATAATAATTATTATTATTATTATTATTATTATTATTATTATTATTATTATTATGAGAGGGAGATCTAGAATGATAATACCTCTTTCTTGTTTACAATTGTCTCCCGATCTTATTGCAGGAAGAAATTACTCATTTTGTAATGAGTTACAGCTCAGAAAAGGTAGCTAAAGAAACAATTTTGAGGAATGTTGTGCACCTACAGATATCTAGGAGGATGCAAATGAAAATTAGATGTCCAGTTACGAGGATTTGAAAATTGAAATCATTAAAGGATGAAATCTACCTTCCAAGACACAATTACCAATTTAGAGAAACTGAGATGAAAAAGGATTCTTCAAAGACTGATCTAGAGTGTTATGGTGATGATTTTGCTCACAAACTACACTAGAATATAGGATCATCTGAACATCCGCCACATATTATCATTGAACAAGTTTCTCCGGATTACATACCACGATGCTCGCCGAAAAATCCTGCAACTAGTGGAAGGTCAGAAGCAGGATGTCTTAATCTTAGACCAGTGGATTGCTACAAAGTTCCTCATTGCTACCATGCATGAATTTGATGTAGAGGTAAAAAAAAAAAAAAAAGCAATTGATGTTTTCAAGAGACAGAAAGGCACCTAGCTGAAGGGTTCCATTTTTCAATGGAAGATTCTAGGGCACAAGCTTAATATTAAATTACGTACTGGAGATCGATGTTGCTATTTGGGAAGAAACTCTAAATTTAACCTACTTGTAGAAATATGACATGAGATGATCAATTTATACTAAGAAGAACAGTGAGAAAATTTTGTGAGATTTGGCTACGAATGGAAGTACTCTCGTATAATCCTAAATTTCTCTGAAATGCTCCTCCATATTAGCCATTTTCCTCTAGGATCACCATGCTAACATAATCCAGTTCATGACCTGCAAATGATAGACCAAAAATTCAAAAAGTTATTTTAACACAAGATTTTAACATTAATTCAAGTTTATATATATACATCAACATTAAATATTGCGGATCTAAACAATAAATTAAGAAGTAGATCAGGGAAACCCAATTTTTCCAAGAATCAAGTTAAAGAATTTGTTTACCTTTAAACTGATCATAAGAACTTCAAGTTAATGAATCGAATAGTAGCATAATTAATTAACAAAACTAAAATCGATCCCCAATCTGAATGGAAAAAATAATAATAAACCACAAATATAAATCACCTCTGAATAATTAAACCAAAAACGTTGAAAATTAAATGAAATGGAAAACAGAGATTAAGCTCACCTCGATTTCCATATTTGGTGTTACGATTCTGGGTAGGGTTGATTGTTGAATATACCGGTTCAGGTGTGTTCTATCACTTCTATGTACTGTAAGTGTCTCTGAGAGTATGGTTTAGAGAACAGAGGGAGAATGAGAGGGAGCGGCCGCAGGTTGATGGAAGTTGATAGGGTTTCCCCTTCCATTCATAAGCCCTAAACCACAGCGCAAGTAATTTCCCTTTCTTCTTCCCTCCTCCTTTTTTTTTTTCTTCTCTCCTTTCTATTCTAATTTTTTTGTCTATATATGCATCTTTTATATATATATATATATATTGATGATAATATATAATAATATACATATACACACACAAAGCCACTTAACCGGCCTTGTCTTGATCTCCCGCCTAAATTGTGCTATAAGGGATGCGGTACCTATTAATTTTTTAATTGTTTTTAATTTAGTTTTGATTCCTTTTTTTGGGAAAACCTATCATTACTTCTCTCTGCCTAAATCTCTGTAATCTACCTCTTATTTCGCTTCCCAAAGTTCACCGTCAATTACGAATGTTATTAGTGTATGAATTGAGCATGCATAGATCCGTAAGAATTACGGATGTTCTTTTCCTTATTCAAATAATGTCTTTCGGATTATCTGGCTTAATTCGTAATCCACTCGCCAATCGAATCCTCATTTTCATCAATCAAATCTCTAATCCTTCAATCTAGTTTTGAATCATATTTGTGTCCCTAATTACTTCTATCCCAATTGCAGACTCTTCAAAATTTTATTATTTTTTGACGATTCAATGGTTGAGAAAAAACAAAAAGGAAATCAAATATCCTTTTAAGGTGGAATCTTCATATAACAGGCTCTTCACTATTTATTAGTCTATTGTTTCAATTTTACTACTGTTCTATTTTGCAGACTCATCATAATTTATTCATTTTTTGGGCATTGTGGTTGAAGAAGACAAGAAGAAAATCAAATATCCACTTCACATGTCTTGAAATGCGTTTATGAAACATAATTTGATTTACGTGAGCGGAATGTTTGCCAGTAGTTGAGATTCGATTTATCAAAATTAATGGGAATTGTTAATTGTAAGTCCACTATCCTAATTCAAGTTAAATTTGTGTCTTTCTTATTCATATTGATGATTAAGAATTTACTCAAATTAATGTAGTTTTTCTTCACAACGTTTATCCTTTTTAAATAGATATATGTTATAAAGTATGTTATAAAGACTGGTGAAGAAGAGAATTTTGCCTTGATTTGCAATCTGAATGTCTTAGGGAACATGTACAAATTGCTTCGTAAGTTAGGTGTTAAATTAGCTATGATCCTTTTCAGAATGCATTGCTTGAGTTGGCTAGGGTTGCTGGTATTGTATCGTCTTACACTTGAGGTCATTAATCTAAAAAGAAGAAACTTGAAGAAGCAAAGATTTGGGGTCAAGAGAGGTATATATACCATTTGTTATCGTTAACCTTTATCTTCATAGAACATATTCTGTTGATAAATGATTATTATTCAATTAAATGATAAACACATGATATGTTCTCCATGAAAAGTTCAATACATCGTGTATGTGATTTAACTTTTGAAGCTGTGCTATTAGGCTTTGTGTCGCACTTTGATTCATCATAGACAATGTTCAATTTTCTTTTCCTAAAGTGTTGATCCTAGCCCATGTCCATCCTTTAGACATGGGTTATAGTTACACTCATTAAGCAAGGACCAGGCTGGAAATCATTGATGTATTGTGCTGTTCAGTACATCAGCATGCTATTCTAGAGATCTAACCCTTTGTTTCTCTATTAACTTAGAGAGGTATAGTTTATGCAAATGCTAAGGTAAATAATTTTGAAACTAGATTATTTGTTATATGGCTATTAAGATGACATAAATATTAACTTTAAAAGATCCATGAATATGCATGGAGAATTATCGTCACAGACTCTCACCTAAATTATCATTTAGTTGCTTTAAAGATTTTTTTTTTATTTTTGGTAGTTATCATGTGATATTAGCATATAATTATCATCAACTTGAAGATAAGTAACCCCCACCTAAAACCCTAATTTTATTCACCCGTCTACTGTGGGTGGGGTTACACCGCTTATTTCTGATGTAATGGTGACATAGCTGGAAGTGGCACACACATGGTCGCTATGTGTGTCGGCTATGTGTGTGACACATCAAAAGTAGACGGTGTAACTTCACCCACTGTGGGTGAGTGAACATTACTCCCCAAAACCCACCATCTTCTTTTATTAGGCACTTCTGTGTTTTTTAGGCTTATGGTTTGACTTTCGTTTTTCATATAGTTTTTATAAAATGACACCATATTTTATCACGGTAGGCTTTTGGTTTGACTTTCTGTGCATATATCTGCTTTCTCTGTGAAAGTGCACTTGGTTACCTTCTTCTCCTTTTTAATTATTTATTATTTTTTTTTTGGGGGTGTGTGATGACCTTTTTGATATGCATGTTTCTCTTAGTAAAATCACGTAGATCGTAGATCGACACATGTCAAGTTTTCTTTGAACTTTTTTTGTGTTTTAACCTTTTAATAATGGTTACAAATCCCAGTTCAAGCAATATACCGAAGCTGGGCTATGGGAGATCAAATTCAAAGATCATCTATACATCCTCGAATTTTTTTCCATGGCTGCTTTTGGATTATTGAAGATAAAGCCAAGTTCTATGGATCACTTGATACAATTAATCTAGACCAACTTCAGGCTTCAGAGAGTAGATTTTATTCACTTATATTTTATTTTTTGTCCTTGAACTTTATCTGTATTCTAATGGGTTCTACTCTATATTTTTACTAATTTCAATAATCTCTATTCATAATTTTTAACTTTTTTATTTTAATGAAACATTTCACTCTTATGCATATATTCTTGTGTTATTACATGCGGGACCTCAATGTATATATCTACTTTCTTTGTGAAAATGCACTCGGTCATTGAAATTTGTATCAAATGCTCTGTCTTTAATTTCTTTCTTTGTTTTTTTTTAGTGGTTGATGACCCTTTCAATATAACATGGTTCTCTTAGTTAAATCATGTGGACTCATATGAAGGTTAATATCAAGTTTTCTAACCTTTTTGTAATGGTTTCACATATCTTCAAACCACGCTATCTAAATTTGATATATTAGTTGCACTATGTTAGCTAGATGATTCAAAATTATTAATCGCAATTGATTTTAGAGATTGGTTGGTTGATTTTGAAAGTTTGGAGATTGAAGAAATTAAACCAAAATTGAGTAGTGTTTTATTTATTGAGTAGTTAAAGTTTTGAACTAATAAATAGGTATTGCATTGAAGCTTGGATAGAACTATGCATGATGTCGTACGGGTCAAAAACCTCTAAGATATGGAACAAACTTCTGGCGGTAACTTTGATCCCAACAATGTCTTATCTTTTGGGTTATTATTAATTTTTCTTCCCGTGTAACGCACGGTTGAAATACTAGTTAATGAGATAACGGTGTTAACATTAGAAATGTTAGTTGTTTTTTATTTTGTTTTAGACTGTATTTCTTTTAAAATATTTACATGCATGTGATCGGATTTTATTTATATCTTTTTTTTTACGTACGTTGTCACATACACCCTACATCTAGCTAGTAGTGTCGGCATCTTTTCTCTAATTTGTTTAAACTTTTTTCTTCGTACCACATCATGTTATTTAATGAATCCCGTTGGATAGCATTTAATTGATTTTGAATACGGCAAGAAAGGCTACTATTATTATCTTTAGGGTAAATTTCACATATCATCCCTGACTTTTACACATTGTAACTCTTGGGTTCCTAACCATTTTTTTGGATGCGCTAGGTCCCTAGCTTTTCACAAACGTACACATATGGTCCATATTAACAAGAATTTCGTTAACCCTAAAAATTACCTTTATACTCATGTTTCTTTAAATTTAAACAAGATGATTTTAAAAAATAAGAAAATAATATAAAAATAGAAAAAGGAAAAACAAAAATTAGAAAACCCCAAAAATGATGCTGCCGGAAATGGCAGCACTTAGCTACCATTTCCTACAACCAAAAGAGTGTGGGGGGGGGGGTTGTTCCCTCTTTTCGGCCCCCTTTGCTGGAAACTTTTTCTTTTGCCAAAATGCTACCGGGATGGCCTTTCCCCTTCCTTTTGGCCAGATGGCCTTTCTCCCTCCCTTTTGGGTGGCATGTTCTTCTGCCAAAATGCTGCACGAAACCCCTATTTGGCTACCGGAAGTGGTAGCATTCCGTTGGCAACCAGAATATTACCATTTCACGCAGGCAAAAAGGATGGAGGGAACGAGAGGGTTTGGAGGTTCTCTCTCTCTCTCTCTCTAATTTTTTTCAATTTTTTATTTTTATATATTATTTTCTTATTTTAAAAAATTATTTTGTTTTTTAATTTAAAAACAAGGGCCGAAAGGTAATTTTTCTAGTGACTTAACAAAATTATTGAAGGAATCTGTAAAAAAAAAGACTTTATGTTCATATTTATGAAAGGTTGGAGACCTAGCGCGTTGAAAAAAAAAGTTGAAGACCTAGTCGATGTAAAGTGTAAAGGTTGGGGACGATACGTGAAATTTACCCTTGCATCTTTATAACGGCAGAAATAACGGCATAATAGCAACGTGATCACACCTCACCTAGTGATAGCAAAATATTGCGTGTTTGCATGGGATGGTGGAGAAAGATTCTCTAGTTTACGTTTTGGTCATGATCATATAGTGGATTGATTATAGGCGTGGACAATCCGATATTAGGCGAACTCATTCAATTTCACTGAATCACCTCCAAAAACAACCATTTATTTATTTATTTTTGTGGGGGTCGGGGGGCGGCGGTTTGGAAATATATATAGACTTGGGACACCAAAAACCATATGCAATATATGTGTATATATATGTCTGTGTATATAATATATATTAATATCCATGGGCACCTAGTATATTGTTAGTCGAGTGCCATTATCTCTTTATTCTTCGTTGATGACAATATAACAATTTCTTTTAATCAAATAATTGTTTGATGCATACTAGGACAAATTGAGTATGAATTCAAGACTTTTGAATTTTGTGCATCGAGCTATCAAAACATGGACCTTGTTATATAAGCATGGATAATGGATGGCTTGAGTTCACACACACATATATACATATATGGATGAATTAATTTATTATTATCTATATATATCTATCTAAATTAAGAGTAGTGCCTAAATTACTAATGTCATGTTTTATTTTATTCTTTTCTTTCTAATTTGCGCAATTTTAACTTTGATATTTCATCATATTGTGCAATTTAATCATAGACTTTCAAACTTGACAATTTTAACAGCGATGTCATGACTGACGTCATATATTTTTTTATTGTTTTATTTTATCCTTTTCTGGCTAATTTGCGCAGTTTTAACCTTAACATTTCATCATATTATGCAATTTAATCTTAACCTTTCACATTTGGCAATTTCAACATCAACAAATCTCATATTTATACGTGATCTAACACTATTTTTAACTTAAAAAGACAATAGTACCCTTCAATTCTCATTAATTTAAAATCTATATCTATATATTATGTTATATTATATTAATCTAAATTAAGTGTAGCTTCTACCTTATTTTCCGCATTTGATTGGTAGTGTAAGCTAACTGATGACGTCATATTTTGCCTATTTTCCCATGTTTTCCCTATCATGGAATTTAAAATTCCATTTTCCATTTCCAAAACTCATTGGAAACGCACAAAACATTAAAATTCCCAATTTCCCACTTATTATACTAAAACATTAAAAATTTTTAAGTTTTTCCAATGAGTTCTTTTGGAAATGGAAAATGAAATTTTAAATTCTATGATAGGGGAAAACATAGGAAAATGGGCAAAACATAAAGTCATCAGTTAGCTTACAATACTAGTCAAATACGGGAAATAAGGTAGAAATTACATTTGATTTAGATTAATGTAATATAATATAATATAGATATAGATTTTAAATTAATGAGAATTAATGGAGGGTATTATTATCTTTTTAAGTAAAAAAATATTAGATCATATAAAAATGTGAGATTTGTTGATGTTGAAATTGTCAACTTTGAAAGATTAGGATTAAATTGCATAATATGATGAAATTTCAAAGTTAAAATTGCGCAAATTAGCTAGAAAAGGATAAAATAAAACAATAAAAAAATAAAATATGATGTCAGTCACGACATCGCTGTTGAAATTATCAAGTTTAAAAGGCTATGATTAAATTGCAAAATATGACAAAATGTCAAGGTTAAATTGTGCAAATTAAAAAGAAAAGAATAAAATAAAACAATAAAAATAAAATATGATATCAGTCGTGAAATCAGCAATTTAGATAAATATAGATGGGTGGAAAGATAATACAATGTCAAATGCGAGTTATTGTTATTAACCAAATTGGAGCAGGACGGAAGTTTGCCTTCCACACTTCTCATATTAAGACATCTCACTTCTGACCCTCCACTCGGTGCAGGATTCTTGAGCAGTAAATTTTTCTGCGTTCAAATAAGGAGCAGTAAATTTTTCTGCGTTCAAATAAGGAGCCCAATAAACGTAGTTTCATCAAGGAATATTATTTAGAACTTAGGATTTAGACAAAATCAAAAAGAATGAAGTGCGCGTTCAAAATATGAAGCTCTTTAGCTATCTCCAATCATCGTACTCTATTTTACAGTATTAGTATTCTAAAATGTAATACAATAACCTCTATTTTAAAAAAACTTCTCCAACTCACATACTCTATATATTCTCTATAACTATTTGTTCTACTTTTCTTTTATTTTCAACCATTAACATATTATGAAAAATAAATAACTACGCATCATATTAATAACCGAATGCAACCAAACGAATGTGAAATAATTTTTAAAAAAAAGATTAATGTAAACAAGCACAGGTGAAGTTGTTTTAAAAAAAAAGGAGGTGAACAATATAAAAACACATGAAACACACGTGAAATGTTAAATAAAAAGAAAATGAAACAAAGTAAACACAAAGCTTGAGAGGTAAAAATAAAATAAAATAAAAAACAGCTTGCAATGGCATTTCCATAAATAAACGGAAATGCCATTTGCATTTCCAGGTGCTACAGTGGTGCGCCAAATACTATAGCATGTGGAAAATTTTCAGGTGCTTTTCGAGCACCATTGGATGGCATTTGGTGCTCCAAAATGGTGGAGATAGCCTTGGAGAGGTAAATTCAATGAGATATTAGACTAACTTCATGAAGACATAACATCCAATATGCTGATTCAGCCAGGATATTTTGCCAAAGGGTTATTGGCGCAAAAGGTCCATACTTTTGAGTTGTTTTGTGGAAATCGTCTCTACCTTTCATTTCTTCGCAATTTCATCACCACCTTTGTATTTTTTTGTGGAATTCATCCCTACTGACACTATTGGGAAATTTCATTTGCATTTTTTTAAACTTGTTTTGTGTATGGTATTTAAGAAAATTATCAGAGAATCAAATTATATTTTATTTTATTTAGGCGACAACGTTGTTAATTATTTTGCTTGTTATACTTTTTTAATTATACGTCTATTTAGTAATCAGTTCTGAACCATGTAAAACAACATAATAAAATAAAACGCACTTATCTTATTTAATATTCTCTAATATTTTATTGGCGTATTTAGATTTGAGTACATTATTTCTTTTAAAATACAAAAAATAATAATTAATGTATTAATTTAGGCTTTATAAAATATAAGTGTGTATATATATAATATTACAAAAATAAAGGTTGAAAAACGGAAAGATTAACGGCAAATGACAACATGGATGAATTCCGCCAAGAAATGTAAAAGTGGGATGAAATTGCCAAGAAATAAAAAATAGGGACGATTTTCACAAAATAACTCAAAGATAGGGACCTTTTGCTCCAATAACCCTTTGGTTCCAATTGTAAAGACATATTTGCTTTTCCACAGTGATTAAGAAGCTTATTGAAAATGTAAATTATTTTTTATTCCAAATAAGCATTGACTAATGACATTACTGATACGAGAAGACAGATGATCTGATTGGATTATAATGCCAAAGACGCCTTTCTTTCCACTCCATTCTTTGGCTTCCTTTAAAGCGATTATTATTTTTTTAATTTCTCATCTATGTATTTGATCCATCTTTAACCATCCATTGTGACATTGTCTTCTTCTTGACTGCTTTTCTGCCGAAGCCAATTCGTGAAAACCTCGAGTGTGTGCATGTCAGCCCGGTAATGCTTCTGGGTGAATTCGAGAAGAGCCGGCCATGTGAAATCCGGGTACAATCTTGGATGTTCTTCCGACACCAATCCTTTCGGAGGGCTTACGATTTTGTCCATCTTTGGACAGATGAAGAATGCGAGTGATTTCCTTGGGACTTTGCTGTTTACAACTGCCCTATGCAGGCAACTCTTGTATATCCCATTCGATAGAGCCTACAAAACACATTATTCTGTTTAGTCCTGTCCAATATAACGTTTAAGGTGCATCAAGAGTAGGTACTTCTTAACTTACCATGAAAGTATCGCCTATATTGACCACGAAAGCCTCTGGATTCGGAGGAATGGAGTGCCATTTTTCATCAGCAAAGACCTCAAGGCCACCAACATTATCCTGATGAAGAATGGTTAAGGAGGTGGGGTCACAATGAGGCCCTGTTCCAAGAGTTAGATCGGGTTTTTGACATGGAGGATAGTAGTTTAGTCTCATTATAGAATCATTTCCTTCAAAGAATTCTCTGAAACAAGCTCGTCCGACGCCCAGGCTCTTTCCGAGGAGCTCCATGATCTCAAGAGAGAGCTTGCTCATGGCTTCACAGTATTCTTGGCAAACCCTCCTTCAAAAAGTTAAAAGGGAAACCAAAACATAAGCACACATAGATAATAAGAAGCAAGAAGAGACGTAACTTTTAGATGAAACATCAGTTCAAAACGTGCCATGGTCGTACCCGAATTCTTGGTACTCCTCGCCCATAACATTCAAGATATAGCTCTCAACAATGTCCGACAGTTGAGGATCAGCACTATAACGAACAGAAAGAGTCTCTTTCCACGGAAGCTTGGAGGAAAATCTACCAGTAAAGCTACTAGCATAACCACAATGGTCACCAATTTTCCTCAAGGCCCTTTGTTTCTCCTCAAGTGGCTTCCCAAAGAAATAGTCCAGACCCTTATGAGCCTCCTTGACGAGCTCCAAATCGACCCCATGATTTAGAACGAGAAACACCCCATGTTCTCTACAAGCCTGGTTGACAAGACAAGTTGCATAGGAAACCAAGTCGACATCACCAGAGAGAAAGGCTTCCAAATCTATAGCAGGAACATTTAGTATAGGAGTTGGCTCAGGAAAAGGTTTCTCATGATCAGGCCATATGAATTGTGAAGGTATATTGCCCTGGTGTTGATGAACAGATGCATCAAAAACCAAAGATTTTTCTTCGCTTGACATTATGATCGAAACGGGAATCGGATTAATACTATTATTAACTCTACTATTATTAGGGAAGAACCCTAAATTTAACCTAGTCGTTGAAATATGAGATGAGATGACCAATTACTAATTAAGAAGAACAGTTCTTTGAGATTTGGCTATGAATGAAGTACTCTCCTATATTTTTCCGGAACGTTCCTTCATTGTGCCAATTGGATTAGCGATTGTCCTCTAGGATCATCATTCTGACACCAGTTCCAGACCTGCAAATGATAAAGCAGAAATTGAGGAAGTAATTTGAACCCGGATTTTAAGATTAATTCAAGTAGTAGATATATCAGGATATATATCAACACTAAATCCTGCGTATCTAAACAATAAAGAAGTAGATCAGAAGAACCCAATTTTTCCAAGAATCAAGTTATATAAATAATTTGTTAAACTTTCTAACTCATAAAACCTCCAAGATTAACAAAGAAAGGTACTCTTAATTAGCAAAACTAAAATCGATCCCTAATCTGATATATGGGGAAAGAATAATAAAAATAAACATCAGATTAATCAAATCATAAAGACCATATATATACACTAATGAATCTCACTTCTCCGAATTAATAAACCAGAAAAGTTGAAATAAAAGGAAATGGAAAACAGAAATTAAACTCGCCTCGATTTCAAGATTTGGTGCTATGATTCTGAGAAGCATTCTATCTACTACTGTGTATTTGTGTGTGTGTGTGAGAGAGAGAGAGAGAGAGAAGGGAGGGGGGGGGGGGCGTTGGTTGATGGAAGCTGGTAGGCTTTTCCTTCCATTTATAAGCTTCAGACCACGGTGCAACTTCCCTTTTTTTCC
>CAVNYN010227890.1:0-17147 GCA_963692815.1 Nyctanthes arbor-tristis | reverse complement strand
AAGAAACAATAGAATTTGTTGGGTTTCATTAATGACTGCTTTCTAAGCCAGGAGTACAAGACCATCTTAATTCAGAAAGCTGAAAAAATGGAGAATGTAAACAAATGTAGAAACTTAATTGCAATGATAATGTTGGAATTCTACATGGCTTTTAGATGAAAAGACCCATCTTTTAATGTTTATAAGGAATAAAGACCCAATCTTTACTGTAAGGAAGAGAGTTTCTTCAATAAACTTCAGATTTTTTAAGTTTGAAATGAAATTGGATAGTTTCTAAAGCAATCTGATTCTTTGACGAAAAGAATCAGGAAATAAAGAGTACTCCAAACACCGTTAGAGCCAAGATTTTTAAGAAAAATCTGAAAAAACTTTAGAGAATACTTGAATAAGACTTGATAATTTTAATATTCAGAAAAATGGGTTCCCTACAAATGTTGTTTTTGGACTCTATTTATACTACTAATGCATTTAATGCATATGACTCTATAATTACTAATACGATAAATGAAAAATGAAACATATTCTAAGAATTAACTCACTCTTAATTGCATAATTAATTGACTCTTAAATGTAGAATTAAGTTGCATCAATTCCCTAATTAAGTGACTTGTAACGGTAGATTAAATTTGCATCAGTTTCTTGATGAGGAAATGTTGGCTAAGAAGTTTTAGTTTTCTTTTCACTAGTGTTGATCACTATGGAAAGCTTACATTGAGACTAGGAATTAGAGAAGAGCCAGGGCAAGTTTTTTTCATGAGAGAGAGTGCACTGATCATTCACTGGGGTGAGTTTTTTCCCTAAAACTTTGGACCACACTGGATAGAAATCCTGGCTCCGCTACTGGTAGATTACATGTAATTAAATAAAGATAACATAGCATTACAAAAGTAACTAGGAAGAGCGTCTCCATACCTATCTAAAATTTATAAAAAGTGGAGAAATAGGAAGAAAGTCTTGATTTTCCATTTTGCAGCGTTATTTCTTCATTTACCCTAAGGGTGCATTTTATTGCAAACAGGAAATTCCACCCCCGGGCCCGGTCCCCGGGGGGGGAGGCAATTAAATTAGCATTAATTAAATCCTATAGAACATAAGTTACATGGCATCTTTGACTAAAAGCAGAACTCACGTCAGCATTTTGTAGGTTATCCCATACGCAGGAAAAATCTAAGTAAAAAAAAAAATGGAATATGACATGATCTAGTACCTTCTTAAGCATGATTGCTATCATCAAGATTTACCTAATGCCAAGTAACCAATTTTACTACGAGGATATGATGGTTGCCCGCAAAACAATTATCTCTTTATAGTTTTATTCATCTAATATTTTTTACAAATTTAGTTTTTGTCCTTTTAACAATATAACTTCCCACAACTTCTACAAATAGTATTACTACTTTAAATATATTACACAAACCATTCATATTTTATATCAAATATACTTACTACCAGCACATGCGAATAGCAACAGAAATACAGCACGCTTTATATTACTACCTCTGTCCCACAAAGATAGTCCAATTTTCCTTTTTCATCCGTCCCAAAATATAGTCCACTTTCCTATTAAAAATATAGCTGGAACATTAATTTTCTTCTATGTCCTTATTTAATGTGCATTGTAATCAATAAAATAAAATAGTATTAAAGTGAAATATTTAATAAAAGAAAGTGTATATTAGGGAAATGATATTAGATTTTAGCTTTTCAACAGTGTTAATACACTTTTTCTAATATATTTGTGAAAATTGGAATTGCACCATCTTTGAGGGAAGGTGGTACAAGTAGGCAATGAGTTATTTCAGCAGCATGATGGGGACAAAATTTGCCGAGGCTCCCCCCCACCCCGGGGGTGAAGAAGAATGTAAAATCCCTATAAATAGATAAAATATAAAATAGAAGGTCTGACTAGATAAAATAAACGTGGGCATCAAAATGGTTGCTTGGAGTATAAGCAATTCATACCTTCCACTTTAATGGCGTCAAGACCATCCCTAGCTGGGATTATATTTGAAAGTCCCTTTGCTGTATTTCCACAGGTAGTACCTTCACCAGAGCCTACCCCTAAAGATGTAGTATGCCAGAGCAATCTCATTTATACAGCATATGTATGCACATATAAGTATGTACATGTTTGTGAGAGCATATGTATGTACTAGGCACTAATCTATTTCAAGAATGAGTCAGGAAATTTATACCATTGATTACTGTACCAGATGATATGTTGGACGAAGAATGTCCTCCTGGACCTTCGTTTCTTTGATCATCCAAGCTGACCACTCAATGTCAAAAGGAATTAGATAATAAACACAAACAGATAAATAGATTGATAAAAATGTAAATCACCTAGATATACCTAGTCCTTGCAGATGATGGAGACTCTAACTTTACACCAGTTTCTCCAAAAGTTGAAGTTCCTGAGGCAATGAAAGTTAAATCAAACCATGACATAACTAGAAATGAGAACTATAAATCCAGGAAGTAATAAAACTGTATCGGTACTAGCAAAGTTTGGGAACCAAGGTGGTTGTGCGTCATAATTTAAAAATCGTAATTGTAGTTTTATGATTTTTGGTTTAGGACATATTCATAATATATAAACTGATTTACTTTTGTGTTACTGAATGAGTTATTAATTTTTTGAGATAATTTAATTATGTGTCCTGAATTGAAGATGGTGAAAGTTAACTAATACAGTAGGAAACGAACTCCATGTCTATAAGATAATTAGTCATAAATTAATAGTTTAAGAGATAATTTGGCTCATTATTGACTAATTTAAGAAATTTGAGTTAATCAATATGTTTGTGTGGGCATATTTCTATTTCGAAATAGAAATATGTCTAATGAAAATCAGTTGTGGATACTTTTGTAGCTTGTGTGGGTCACATGGGATCTTTGGATGTGATTAGTTTAACCAAATTCTATTTTAAAAATAGAATTGGTTTGCTAATAGAGGCATATATGGCAATTTTTGTTGACTAGATTTTATTAGAAGTCCTTAATTGATGCTAGTAACGTTAATGAATATGGTGTAATGTGAATCTGTCACATGTAAGGTTGTAAGTGATAATCAACAAATCATCAGATAATTTGATGCATTATTGAGTATATTAAGATAATTGCCTTGTATTTTTGGAAGGGCATTTAGGAGGCTAAGAGCATTTTTGCCAAAAGCATAGATGTTTGGTTGTGGTTAAATATCACTCATCAACAAAAAACAACACTCCTATAGTTGATGTCACCGAACAGTTAATTTAATGTCAACACTAGAAGATACTTAAATATTTAATTCATAGCACTCTATGGTTATGTCACCAAACAGTCAATTTAATGTCAACCGTGCTACTCAAATTGAAAACCAAGCAATAAACTTCTCACTGGAAACATTTTCGGGGAGCTCTACTCATAGAAGCTCTAGGCATGTTGAGAAAGCTCTATTTAATGAAGGCTATTTACATTGTGAAAAAGAATTCAAGACTTGGTATCATTAACTACGAATTCTTTATGTTGTTTAGTCTAACTAATACTCTCGAGATATTTATGGATTTAAGTAATCAAGCATTTCATGACTATCATTACCTTTTACGTTCATGGATGATAACGTGATCCACTTTAAGAGTGACAAGGAGCACGAAGAACACTTTGAGAGTGCTGTTAGGATTTCTACGAAGAGAAAAGCTCTAAGCTAGTCAAAAAAATTCTAGTTCTAGACTTCTAGAGGGGACAAGTAGGGTTCCTTGGGCATGTTGTTACCTTTTAACAAATGGAATTCAGCTAAAGTAAAATGGGTAGCAAATTGGACTAGGCCAACTTATGTAAGAAAAGCTCACAGTTTCTAACTGCTAAGAGACATAAGGTGCTAATCTTGTCTCATATTTATCCTTAATTCCCCAGACTTGTCCATGGAGTGGTTGCTAATGGTCTCAAGTATTACGAATTCATTTCTAGCAAATTGGTGAACCGAGAGAAAAGTGGACTTAACACAAAAATCTTTTGGTTAAATAATTGAGAAGCTAATTGGTTAGGAGCAAGCATTCATTTTTTATACTTATTTAAAGGGAGATGAACCTTTCATTACAATGAGTTGATTTTTCATATAGTCCACCACGAGATTTCTCATGTTAATAGTTTGCAATTCTTGGGGTATGTTATTACCTCTTAGGGAATAGAAGTGGGCTGATTGCCGAAATGAAAATGGTACGAAATTGGTAAAGACCAATGTATGAAAAGTTCAAAGATTCTACAAAATATCTAGACGAGTTAATCATACTAGAGAAACTTTTACTCCATTTGCAAACACGTCAGTAACCTTTAATTGCTTGCAATTAGATCACTAAACTTTAATTTAACAACAATAAGGTCACTCAACTTTAATTACTAGCAATAAAAGCATTTCCAATGTTGGGGGAAAAACTCTGGGTGTAAAATGCCACTAGGTGGTGGAAAAAGCCATTTGAGGGACCAAATTTGTCCCTAAATTTAGAGAATTAGTCCCCACAAATGTTATACAGACCAATAATATCCTATCACGTGTCTAATTTTAATTTTATAGTCGAACAATTACTAAATAGGAGATGAAAATTTTGAATTTTGTAACAAATGAAAAATTAAACAGTAACAAAATTTATCATCTATATGTAATAAAACAAATGGAATTTCAATTTATATTTTCACATGTATGTGCAATTTCAAAGTCGTTTAAAAAATGAAAGTGATGACGTTAAATCCAAAACGGTCACCGACGTCCTCACATATACCCATATTTTCGACCCCAATTTCCTCCTGTTCATTTTTGGAAATGATTTTTCCCCCCTGATTTTTCTCCTTTGCTTTTTCCGCCAACACTGGAAGTGCTCCTAGATCACTAAACTTTTATTTAGTTGCGACAGAATTACTCTATTTAAACAAAACTGGTATCATCATCGAATTAAAATCCTAGAAAATAAAAAACTTAATACCACAAATGCCACATCTTATTAAAGAGGAAAAATCGAAGAATGACTTGATGGTTCGTAAGAATTTTTGCATTGAACATTTATCTTGACAAAATAATTTTAAATAATCTGTCTAATTATCATGTTAACATGTAAATGTGAAATAATACATAAGTAACTTTTTAATATATGTCATCAATTTCTGCTAAATAATCTAACATCGTATTTATTGAGTGACATAGTTGTAATTGAATCAAAGTTTAGTGATTAAAGTGTTAGCAATCAAAGTTGAGTTACCTAGTTTCCGTTGAAGTCCAATAATGAAATTACAAGTTCTAATACTTGGCAATTAAAGTTCAATGATCTATTTACAATTAGACTCAAAGTTTAGTGAGTTTTGATACAATGAACACTATCTGGACTTTTAAAGCATAAAGGGCCAAGTTCAAGTACATAGATACATGAAAGCACAATTTTGAGGAAGGAAGAGGTTGCTTTAATGTTAACTATAACCAAAGGCTGAAAGTCTTTAAGTAGGTCTTTGCAAACTTTTAAATATATATTTTTATGTGAAATAAGAGATCGGAAGAGTGGAGTTAAATAGTTGAAATTTATGTAGTATAGATGGGTCTCACAAGATATTTGGTCTGATGAAATTCATATTTGAAAAAGTAGAAGAAAGTAAAAGAATGTAAGTGATGAAAATCCTAATAGGAATAAAATTAGTTATCTAGTCAATTTATATTTATTGTTATGTCCTAGTTGAGTTGAATTAGGTTTTATTATTTCCTTAGGATTTCAGTTATTTCCTTTATTAGTTTTCTTTCCTAAATAGAGTTTTTTCCTAATTATCTTAGGATTAGGTTTATTTGGACCCTACATTGTTATGTAACCCAGTATGATGACAAGTTGAAGATTAGCTTATGGAAAGTCATTTCATTATGTTACAATCTATGTTACTCAGACTCGAATAAGAATCTAAGGGTCAGATTCCTCATTTTGTAAAGTCAAAGATACGGGGATATGGTAAAAAAGAACCTGAATTTTGGACACGGACATTGGGACACAGCTAATGAATAAAAAATTATTTAAGGATAAATATAAAAGTTATTTTTTTTCTTTTACAAAAATTTAAAAAGTAGTAGTGTGTTTTATTTTTAAATATATGGGCTTTTGTTACTTTTGGTAAATTTCAGCCGACTTAATTCAGATTTTAAGCAGTTTCCTTTAAAACTTGTGCTATCTAGACGGGCCGTTAGTTCATTTCGGGTTTTGGCCACTTAGTTCATTTCAAACAAGTCATCTTCTTCAATCAGATGCCCTAGCCGCCAGTCAGGTAGGCCTGCTACTTCTTCCCATCTTATCCTCTTAATTTTAGGGTTTCAAGTTTCTATCTTTTTCTTCCTATCTTCTCCAAATATTAGAGTTTTCAAGTCTCTTTTTCTTCATGTTTGCTGCTCCGTAAACACGGCCAATCTTTTGCACTTCTTCTTCCAATCTCGGCTGTTGTGTCCGAGTGTAAAATCAAGGATCCGACCCCGTATCCGTCTCAGGTCGTGTCGACACGGGTACTTCACCATATTTGAAGAGTCAGAGATTCATAGGTTACAACAAGAAAAATAGAGTTTAGCGGTGCCACACACAAGAATTTATATTGCTTGAGTTCCATATTGTTCTCATGTGTAATCTACATTACGATATGATACAATTTTACTCTAAAGTATTATGCGGGTGTTTGAAAACTCCTAAAAATGTATTTTTACATGACATGAGAGAGAGAATGACTGAAGTTGAATGGTTGAGATTTGTTATCACATATAGGTCCCACAAGATATGTGGACGTGATTAGTTTAACCAAATTCAAATTTGAAAAGTATGAGAAAGTAAGAAAATTAAAGAGTTTGCGAATACACAATATTGCAATTTAAGGAATCTATAAAATTAAACTAGTCTCACTTAATCACTAAGGTTCAAAGGATCAAATGCAAAAGGAGACTTGACAAGAGGCAGATAAAATTTAAGAAAATAAATGACATATAAGAGATTTTTGTTGAATAATATTGAATTCAAGTTTAAAATGTTTCCTTTCTATGATAATAAATCGGGTTAATTCAAAATTTGTGGTTCAATTTATTTAACATACCTCGTCATTGTTTTCACAAAATTTATGCCTTTCTCATCATTGTTTTCATATAAATATTAAAGACTCTTGATATAATGGTACAAGTCCTCATAAAACTCTAGGAGAAGATAAATGGAACTTCAGTATTACCTCCTTACTTTATATTCTTATTTCTTATCTTGCCAAGCCCATCTTCTTTATGTTCTTATTTCTTATCTTGGCAAGCCCTATCTAGACCACCCTGACATCCATAAATCTAAATGTCTTACAATCAATGTTCACTAGTTCACTAATTTTTAAGTCACCAAAACAGCCGAAATTAGAGAAATATTCATAAATTTGTTACTTTTCAAGCAAGAATGCTCCTCCCATAGTCACAGAACCACTAGTATATTAACCACTCAAGTCAAGAATACTCCTGGGCAACTAAATTAAAATTTGGACAGTCAGATGATCAATCAATCATTCAGGACTAGTTTTGACCATAAGAGTCTGTAATGCATTGTCAAATTTACTCAAAGAATCAGTAGAGCTTATATTATGAAATATGGTTAGAACTTAAAGGTGTGTGTGTTGGATTGATTTTTAAGAATCTAACTTTATTTGTTATTACCACTAATAAAAACAGATTAAGAAGTGATATAAGCACAATGTTAACAGCCTACTATAGCCAACCATATTTAATTAAAAGATAAGCAGTCATTGGATAATCAAGAAACATACAATTTGTTCATGACAAACATGTAGGATTATAATGCAATTTTAGCAAAGTAGAGCAAATGTGTAGTCAATACGAGAATCATATATCACAAACAAAAGATACAGGTCATTTAGTTTCCTCTTGTAAGATATCCAGTTCTACGAACAAGCACATTTGTTCTGATAAGCTAACCTTTATTGATTTCGGCATATTCTTTGGCCATTGCAAGGAGTTCCTCTATGCTCTTTCCCATAACATGAGACATGTCCTAGGAAAACCAACAAGGAAATCTAGCTGAAGATATTGTTTCAAACTATAAGATCTCAAACAAAATAACCATAAATGAGGTGCAATATTCCTTACCGGCAGAGGGAATAAAGGCGAGTTCATGTATATGTTGTTATAGTGCTCGATACAATTTGATTTACTTTTAGTTCCGACATGTTCAGCAACTTCAGACCAATTCCCTAGTCCATACATCTCAATCCCCTACATAGAAGGAGCATTTCAGGACAAATAACATGAAATTGTTATCAATCAACACTATTTAATATACCACTTGAAAAACATATATTCATATATGAGTTGACAAGGAGGCGTTATCTTATAAATAGCGAAAAAGGAAACATTGAAGTACCTCAAGAAGTAATATCTCCTCCTCAGCATTCCATTCAGGACACATTAGTGGAAACGTAAGGTTATCCTGTTATGCATAAAATATATCAAGTGAATGAACCAAATGCAGAATCAGAAAGTACTAAACGGATCAGCAAAAAAGAAATTTAACAAGAATTTTTTACAAAAAATATTCTTAAGCACATGTTTGGCTTTGCTTTCCTCAAAATTTATATGCATTTGCCTAATAAAACAATCTACACACAAAGTGGTACTTTTTCTCCTACTTTTGAGCCACAAATTCTTTAAAGAATCACTTCTCGCGATATCATTTACAAAAAGGTTAAGATTTAAAGGGTGTTGTTTAAAGGATGTTTGCATCTACCACCTATCTAACTACTGCTCAATTGCAACTATATATTTTACACTCAAATCAAATCTCCACTACTCATTTTCCCTCTAGCATGGCCCTAACATGTACTTGAAATTGAACTTCGAAATATATTCAGGCACCATAGATGATCATGTAGTCTAGATTAGTGACTCAAGGACAGCTAGAGTATCTGTATGTAACATATTATGTTAATATTGCAGATACTGTAATATATTATGTTATCCTCCTGAGTTGTTTTCTTTTCCCAAAGGCAAAATATGTTGAATCATTAAATTAGCAGATTAATGACATTATCAATAATACTAGCACTTCACTATAATTTTCTACAGAAACCAGTAGTGCAGGTATATTTATATGGTGGATGATTAGATGACTCCAGGGGATGTCAATAATCAACAAGAAATCTAAGCAGAAAGAATTCCCTTTGGGTCCTAGGGTCCCTTGGCAAGCCATTACTGTCATTACAAGGTAGAACATGTGTCATTCTTTACAAAAAGGGGGGTGGGGGTGAGAAGAATGCATCATAATGCAAGGTAGACAGTTGGGGAGGGGGGGATTCAATGCAAACAACTACTCTCTACACAGCATCCTTTATCATAAAACATATTTTCCCCACACTGTCATTTTTTTTAGTTTCCATTATGGAGAAAAACATTAAAAATAAAAAAAATAAAATAAAATAAATCAGCATTACGCATAAAAAGGGTGAAATAAATAAAGAGACAAAACTATCAAGGTATCATGATTTTATATTTTTGCAACTAGGATTCTGTATTCAACTGAAGCAAATGTATTTATGTTATCAGGGCCATGAAGCTTTGTGCTCCTTTAGCTACTCCATTAAGCAAATTGTATCATCAGGCCTAGCTGATATTCAAAATACAGAAAGTTGAAAAAAGAGAAAAGCTAAAAGGAACTCAAAAGTGGATGTGACTGGCACCTTGGACCCAAATAGTTGCAACTTCGAATGAAACAGCATCAGTTTAATTTTGTGTTTCAGGATAAAGAAAACAAAAGAAAAGAAAAGAGGACTCAACTAGAGCAGCACAGCATATCAGAAAAAGGGAAGCGACATGTTGAGTAAGCTAACCATGACCCTGTAAGGATGATTGCTTTTGTGAGGATGAACCTCCGCTCCCACAGAAAAGCATTCCACGCAGAGGTCGAAATCAGAACACATCACACACTTGATCCGAATCTTCCCTGAAATGTCTTTGTTGCAATAGTTACAGTGGTACAACGCCTTTTTTCCATCCTTCAATCCAGGAAGTTTATTCATGTACAAAAGAAAATTATGTCCAGCTCTTAAAGTTACATAAAGCTACAGTATGTCACTGTTAGATGTAAATCTTGGTGTGAAAATAGTACGCAAATTAGAGATTGCATGTGCAGATTCATACCCGTAGTCAAAGTTTCAGTATTCTCCCCATTTTGTGCTGTCCGTTTTCTCTTCGAACGACTGGTGATAATGAAAACAAAATAACAAATTATATTTATTGGCATTTAAAAGACAAAATATAAAAACTCTACGTGAACGAGCAACACATGACGACTGTAAGGCAGTAAATAAGAAAGTTATACACACAGAGGCACACTCACATATGCACAACATATGGAAGATGGAAGAATGCTTGATAACACCATTGTTGATGAACACCTTATCCTTCATAGGACTTGCTCTTCTTCATGTTAATTGAGCAGACAATTGATGTAAAGAAGTTGAATCCTAAATTGTCCTAGTACTCTAACCTATCGCACGGGAATATTGTGCTAAGCGTGAATCACAATGGATTCAGCCGAACATAGTCTGATATACTAACTATAAAATGCTTAACTTAGATAGCTAGCGACTGAAGTGCATAAATTACATTGTTAGTACTTCTAAATAACCTTAATTATAAATTACATGAATATGATATTCCCCATATGCTAATTCAGTCTCAACAACCCCCCCCCAAAAAAAAATAATAAATAAATAAAATGTTGGGACAAAAAAAAGGAAGACGAAGGAAACTTGCCCACACATTTCCAAAGACATCCCTGCAGACCAAAGCACCAGCGAACTTTTGATGATCATCCTCCAAAACTGACCTCGTGGCAATGCACCAGCTTGATCTACTATCAAGATTCGCGACTACAGCCATTTTCATTGCAGTTTCAGTTATTTCCACTATATTCATTACAATAATGAAGGAGGTACCACTTTTCTTACTCCGAATAAGAGATCCGGCCCTTCCCTTGTTCTGGTGTCAGTGTGTTCCACTACAGGGACTTTACTTTTTCTTCAAACAAGTTTACTGTAGGCTTGTGGTTTGTGGATTTGTGTGCTACTATAGATGTTGGATTGTGGATTTAGTTGTACTGTAATTGAATAACTGTGTGGTGGATAAAATGGGTGAAAACAAGGATGTATTTCCAGTGACTACTCATGAATCCTTATCTCCGGTTCATATTAAACTCGATGGTAGTGACCACCATTTTTGGTACAAAATTTTGGGAGACTCATATCACAAGAAGAGACTAGGGCTATGTCACTTGACAAAAGACTGATCTAGCTGAAAACAATCTAAGTTCTAATAAGTGGGAGGCTAAGGATGATCTAGTGAACTTTAGGCTTATTAATTCTATGACATAAAATTTGATCTCACACTTTGCATAGTGTGGGACAGCAAAAGAGGGGTTGATGATGTAAAGCGGAGCAGCAATGATGTCTCAGACTCGTTACAGGTCAATGAATTAATGAATAAGTCATTTCAATTACGTCAAGGAGGAAACAATTTGTTGAGTATCATAACGAAATGAATTCTATTTTTATGGAGCTCAACTATGCGAAACACAACAATATGGAGTGTATAAAGATGTGGAGAAGTTAAAGAAGCGTACAGCTGAGGATAGTGCCCATATTTTCCTTGCGGGTCTTGATCATATTTTGGGATGATTGAACGTAGATTATGAATGACACTCATGGAGAAAAATGGGGTATTTATTTCTTCAAGGGGCTAGAGAGTTGAAAACAAATACTGGCTATGGCCTCAAGTAGATAATAAATGCAACTTTAATAGTCCTTTTATGGCATTTTAGGTTTGCCCATCCCTCATTTACTTTTAGAGCACGTTTTTCCAATTGTTCTATGGTATACCTAGTGCTATGGGATGTGAACAATGTATTTTTGCTAGTTCTTAATAGCTCAGTTCATTCTACTTGTGTCGGTACCTAATATTTAGATTCTTCCTCTACCCTATCTATGTCAAGCCAAATTAAAGAGTGATGTTATAAGTGTGATTCCTCAAATCTCACAAATTATTCTTTTTCCTCCTCCTCTTATTATTATTATTATTATTATTGTTATTATTATTATTTTGTGGGGGTGGGGCTGGGGCTGGGGCTGGGGCTGGGGGGTTAAGAGAGAGAATTAATGATGTTGAATGGTGTAGATTTGTGTGGTACATGCAAGTCCCACACCATAAGTGGATGTAATTGGTTTGATGAAATGGGCTTTGACAATGTTCAAGATTTTGTGAACATATATCTTACTACATGCATAACATAATATTCTTCGCCAAACAGTGTGCAAGCACGCCACCCAAAGAAAAGGATGGTATACCAAAGCACAAGCTCACATATCCTTAAAAGGCTTGAGTTTTACACTTCATGATGAATGTCCCAAAACATTTTTGGGCTAAAGTGCAAGTACTTTCTCTTTTTTAGACACTAATGATACTCTCACACCCTCTCCAGATTTAAGCACTCCTTGTGATGGCTCAATCATGCTGCCGAATGTCTCTCCTGAGATAAAAAATGAGGACCTGAGGTACCCCAGTCTGTAATTCCTAGTTCTGATTCTAACATCACAGCTTCAGATACTACCACTCTTAATGCTCTTAAGGAAGTTCACTATGAAAGATAATCCCTTTTGCAATCATAGAGAGCAACATAGGTTGGTATTCTCGAAGTCCGCTTCTAATATTGTTATTGTATTGCTGATTATATATCTATCGTCTCCTTGCATTAGTTGTCTTTTGTATCTACTCCTACTCATTTTCAAGAAGCTCTTGAAAATCTTAAGTGGAAGTCTACTATAGTAGATGAAATGAATGCTCGAAAGAACTCTATTTAGGAAATGGACCTAAGGACTAAGGAGAAGAAAGGTATAAAGTGGGATCTCAGTGAAGTACAAGTCAGATAGGATGGCAGAGAAGTATAAGGGCACATTAGCGGCAAAAGGTTACACAAAGCTCTGCACGATTGGTTATCAAGAGACATTTGTTTGCAAGGCCAAGATGAACTCTATTAGAGTCATTGTATCTTGAGTGGTTAATTTAGATTGCCATCAAAACTATTTGACATTAGCAATGCTCTTTTTATAAAATGAATTGGTAGAAGAACTGCATATGGATCTGCCTCTGGGGTTTTACACTTCTATGAGGTAAGGTAAGGTGCGTAGCCGATAAGGCCTTTCCGCGGCTTGAAGCAATCACCAAGGCCTCGTTTAGAAGGCCACCCTTATAACAATGTCAAAAGCCACTGCCCCACTAGCAACCACCCATCAAAAATGTTTTCATATGCAACTAATGTGCCTCACTCTTTTCTCCATTAATTATTAAATGTCCTATCTCAAGTATTCTCCTCCTCATATGAAACTACAGATGTTGCTCGGGTGGTATGGAGCCAAAACATGCTGTATTTTCATAGTAAAGAGCTCAGCGAGCAAAACTTATCAAGTATCTCGATGCTCCTTCAATTTTCTTCTTTTAACAGGTTAAATAGCTTAAAACTTGCTCAGTTATCTCAAACAGCAGTAACCATGTTTGGAAAAACTAATATAAAAACAAACTTATGCATGAAATAGGAGGATAACATCTAACTGTAACCCTAGAAAAGACATGCAATCACTATAAATCACATACAGGACAGGATCAAATTAATAATTCATGTAAAAACTCTCCAAGCTAAAATAAAATGAAACAAAAAAAACATAGGAATTTAAGATTGCACTAATAGAAGCAGAAACAACAATATTTCACTTACATGACACTAACCAGTCCCACACATTCACATTAATTACTCAGCAAAGCAACTAGACACAAGATTCAAATAAAATTTCTTTTATAAAATGAACATCTGGGGTCCAAATACAAAGTATTATTTCACGAACCTTTGACCGGCATCCTCATCGGCAGAGTGATGGGCGGCGCGGGAACGACCCATCTTCTTGAATTGACCAAAACCCTAAACAATTACGAGTGGTGTACGAACTGCTTCAGAAAGAAAAAAAAAGGAAAAACGCGATCTTATAATCCACGAATTGGGTAGTGAAATTTCTACGATAGATTAGCGGGAATACATTTACTGGTCCGTTTACAAAACGTAAATTTCAAATGAGCAAAAATATAGATAAATGGGTCCCCAAACGGAACTGAGGATGTGCGTTTCGCATTTCCTCCGCGTTGTCCTGAGAAATTGGTAGGTACAAAAGCTTCCGGCTGATACGGGTGTCCTTCTACTACAATGCCACGTGTTTTTGTCCCTCAAATATATTTGAGCAAGTTTTTCCCTTAATTTCACAAATCATCCACAACTTATGATAAAAATCAGCTGGGTCTACAATATTTTTCTTGACTTTCTAGGTACTCAACTTTTCATAAATTTGCATAATAGGTCATTTTTTATGGATTCCATCAATATTGCCGTTAATTTTTCAATAAAGTTACCGTTATACTCTTTAACCTTTTAATTTTAAAAACAAAATATTTAAAAATAATAAAAAAAACCCACCCTCCCCCTCCCCCTCCCAAGAACGATAGCTGGAAACGACAGCTAGAATGCTGCAATTTTTGACGGCCAAAAAGGGGGCATGATTTGACAGGCGAAGCCTCTATACGATTTGATTCTTAAATCCTTGTAGTTTTTTGAGTCAAGTTGAGGTGACGATGGACATGTGGAAAGAACTTTGAGTCGCGGTAGTGACTAGGACGAGCCCTCCAACAAGGCTTATGCGCTTATTCATGGCCTTGATTATGTTGAGCTATTTTGGTGCATTGTATGAAGATTTAAGGCCCTTATTCATGGATTACATGCGATATTATCATATTTACTGAGTATCATTGGTCTCACATCTACTTTATACTGTAGATGGCTTTACCAGTGGACAAGGAGATTATCAGAACCACCCAACATGTGGAGCTCTTTGAAAATCTGACTGAAATACACGTGACCTAGACTACAACCCATGTTACTAGAAGATATTAGATGAATACACCTTCTGACGAGGCCCCAATAGAAGATGTTGATTAGCTTTTAACTTATATTTGTAGGGAAGACTATGTTTTGACTTACTATACATATCTACTCTATTAGTACTATGTGTTGACTCATGCTAACTTAACTTCATGTATATAGTTGTGTGATGAAATGAAATAAGGGCCAAACCTTGGTGACCCTATTAACATACTTTTGGCTTTTGTACCCTTGCTAGGATAGATAGGGGTAATAGGTGAAATTAGAATTTTTGCGTTGTTATATAAATGACAGGTTTGGCTAGTATGTGAAAAAAAGGTTTGCTCTAGCATATCTTACTATATTATAAGAGGCTTATTTTGATGTACAACTCATATTGCTTATTGTACAACTAAATTTCTAAATCCGCCAGATGTCGCCTGTTCCTATCGTTACTACATCATTGTTTTCTTTTCCTTTTTATTTTTTTTTAAAAATATATTTAGGATATTTCCCTTACCTTATCTTTTGTTGGACTTTTTCTGTGTACTTTCTTCCCCTTTTCAATTTCCTCTTACTTTTTTCTTTGTTTTGAGCTGAACCTTTGTCTTTTCCCTTACTTTTCCTGCGTACTCTCTCTTTTTTTCCTTTTTCAATTTCCTCTTGACTTTTTCAAAGAAATTTATTAATCTTCTTCCCAAAGAAATCAGGCAGCGACGGCGTGTATTTAATTTTTCTTCCAGCCAAAATCCGACAGACCAGCTAGGTATCGTTAAATTTGGTTTCTATTTGTCGAATCCTTTTGTTTATTTGGGTATCAATTTTTCTTGAATATTAAGTCTAAAACTTTGTATGTTGAAGATCGACTTCTAAGGAGGATTTTTCGGCGACGACAACTCCACTCAAGTTGGGGATAGTTTGCTGCGATTTTCATAGACACGGTGAGTAGAATTTTTTATTTTACTTTAATTTTTTGAAATTTTCCTTTCTGAATTTGGAATTTTGGTGCGCTTGAGGCTGAAATTTGTCCTTGTTTTCTAATTCTTGATTCCTCTCCTATTTTCTTTTCTTTTGTCCCCCCTTTTTTTTGGGTTCTCTTATTCTTCCCAGCCTTGAGATTGGGCCTCATTAAGTCATTAGGTATATGAAATTTAACACTACATTTGATTTGTAGTGGACAGGAGAGAGAATGAACACAAACACACAAATTGTAGGTTAGCAGAAAATAATATATAATAATATGCAATGTGTTGGTTGGTTTCTTCCCAATGAATGAACTCACATAGAATTTTCAGCAAAAATTACACGAAAATATTAATAGAGATACTTGACCTACATATGAGATATGGCTATAATTATAAACAATCTCATGTATATATGTTCTTTCAGTTAAGATTAAGAAACTGTCTATGTTAAGGCTTGAGTTTCACCTTTAAGAGATTAACTCGTTAAGGTGAGTGTTGCCCAAACACCTGGGTCTTGGTCAGTGTATGGATATTTGATATTATTAATTTTACAACGAGGTTATAAAGTTATTACTCCTGAAATGGTTGATAAAATAGTTTCTGCTGAAATTCCACACTCAACTATGTATCCTTATTTATATTCATACGTTGTCAAGCACATAATGCATGGTCCTTCTGGCATTTTGAACCCTTAAATTGTATGAATGAAAAATGGAAAAACATGTCGACACAATAAATTCCCAAAATAATATATCTCTAAAACTTCATTTCATGAAAATTCATATCCAAAATATAAGAGAGAATGTAATGGAAGAAAGGTGAAAGTGAGGAAGAATTTATTAGATAATGGATGGGTAATTCCTTATAATCCGTATTTATTGGCCAAATATGATTGTCACATGAATGTTGAAATTTGTTCTACAATTAAAGCCGTCAAGTATTTGTACAAGTATGTTTATAAATGACATGATAAGATACATTTTTCCATAAGTAGTGAAGAAAACATAGGAACAGTTGATGAGATAAAAAATTATCAATCAGCTAGATAGATTTCAGCACCAGATCACTATTCATTTGAAGTTGTTTTCATCAGGGAAATGCCGCCACTTTCGATCAGAGAAAATGACGCTCATAAACAATCTAGAGAAACAAATTTGACTACTGATTCAATTTCATCTTTTTTCCCATAGAGATCTATCCA
>CAVNYN010227879.1:0-11422 GCA_963692815.1 Nyctanthes arbor-tristis | reverse complement strand
GGGGGGGGGGGGGTGTGATCATAGAGTCTCTAGTTAGCTCCTTTACATTTTCATTTTAGTTGTAATAAAACAGATAAAATGAATCAAAGTAAACAGCAAAACAGTGATATGTGCGAGTCACGCAAAGAGTGGATAAGAAGTGATTTGACCCATTTATACCTTGAAATGAAAACCGAAGCCTAATTGTACCATCTAGACAAGAGATGACTAATTGCAACCTAAGAGTTCCTTTGTGTATCAAAGTAATGAGAAGTATAGGCATTTGCCTAAGTCAGTACAAATGCGATGAGTGATAAGCCGTAGGCAAGGCACCAAGAGTGGAACTAGTGTTATGAGGAACACTACTTGGATATGGTTCGCTTTCCACAATGGAATCAGCAAACTGATACAGATCGGCACCAGAACCTCGACTTCCTACACCACCACCAGACGAGGCACTTGGCAATCCTGCAAACCCTTCAAAGGGCCGTGACGGCAGGTACAAGGTAGTAAGCCCGACTGAGGATGGTTGTCCAGCATATCTTGCTGCTCCATCACCGCTCCATGTATGTGAACTCATTGGATGAAGGCCACCCGGACTAACAGATATCCCAGCTCCGACTCCAGATGGGAGCATACTTTCAGGGACCATACCTGCACCAGGACCTCCATACACTACAGGTGTGGAAACAGAATAATTAACGGCACGACCAGAAGCTAGTTGATGTTGAGGACCATGGCTAGTAAAACGTCCACGTTTTACATCTTGAGTCTTTGACCTTTTGGGGGGTTCATTGTCTTCTGCTCTTCTCTTCTGCGCGTTTTTCTCTCCTGGTCTTTTATTAAATGCAGCAATGTCTTTTTCTAGAGTCTGAATCTTTGAACTGATTTGCCAGCCAGAAAGAAAGTTTGCAGGATCAATCTTGTGCTTTTCTAAACATTTCACAACAGATTTTAAGGCAGCCAACTGCTGCTTATTTGCATCGTTCTGCATCATATAAGGAAAGCACAATCAACCTCACTATCAACCTAAAAAAGAGAAACAAACCACCAGTTTAAATAGAGGAAAAGAAAATGAGGCAGACTACATTACCAATGCAATCGGTGAACCATGTGCAAGTTGTCTTGCCTGTTTACATGATTCTTTTGAGTCTCGTAAAAAAGATACCAAAATTGTCTGAGGATTAAACTTCTCCTGTAACCCAAAGGTATATGCAAGATCGACTGCATCCACTTCCATTTTATTCTTCAACATTTCCTCTAGGGATGCTGCAGAGGTGATCAAGTTATATATTTAGACAAAGGAATTGACAGCAAAGTAAGCTTCATGGATGAAGAAAAGTAAACATTGATAATCCAAGACCACAAACATTGTTACACGTGAAGTTAAGCAGAGGACATAAGAAATTCACCCAGGTTGTAGGTTCACTGAAATTGAGATAGGAGAAAGGATGAAAGGAGGACACTAATAATTGAGAGAAGCAAGCTTCCACCGTTATTTTTTTGCAGTCGAGTATCAGAAAAAGAGACCATAAGATCTTTGATGATAGTGAAGAAATTTTAGCAACTCGATAAAAACCCCTGGCCTACCAGAAGGAACTTATTACCGGTCTGGAGAACTATTTCTGTTTCTTATTTCCAAGTTTCTAGGGGAACTAAACCCCTAATATCATGCACTTTCATATAGAACTTTGAGCTCACTGACGAAGCTTTCAATATATTTATGCATTATTCTCATATACACCAGTCCTTAAACCAAATTCATACAAGGATTGACATATTGGGGCGAGAGATAAATGTGCCAAGGAAATTAAATTCCAAGGCAAAAGTTCCATATATATACAACAAGAATCTTTCAAGAAATTTCACCAGGGAGCTAGAGAGCACTCGAGTACGTCAAAAAGCAGGCAACAATTAGCTAGAGATTACCTAATAATATATGCAGCAACCCATTGGCCTCCAGACAAATATGGGTTCCCATAATTTAACAGATAAAAGTGGCAGAAATTGATTCAATTAAACATATATAAGGTGACATGCCAATCTCGCTATTCCAATCCTCTATTAGGCAAAAGTCTCCTATATAGCACATAAAGCTACTTGACTGGCTTCCCAAAGCCTCCTAATTTCCTTCAAAAAGTACTTTAAGTTTGCTCTTCATGCTTGATGTGCTAGTAGATATTTATATCAGTTCTTTATCAAGCCCATTTAACTGCAAAACCCTTCCTTTTCCATTTTCAGTTCAGTTGTAGTATAACACCATCTCCTGAAAACACAAACCTAAGTCCCTGAGATATACTAACCAACATGACTCCGAGTCTTTCAAAGTTTCACCCTCCTCATCCTTGTTACCATCCAAAGAAGTTACGTATATCCACATCAGTTTACTGTATCCATTCCACTTGTACATTTGTTTATCTTGTCCCGATTTTTGCTTCATATATCAATCAAGCTTCTCATACTACAAGCCCTAAGGTAAATAAACTCACATATACCCTACCAAAGGAAACCTCATGAAAAAAAAAAGTATGTTACTTTTCATGAAAATTAGATATGATAATCCCAAAATACAACAAATATTTGGACACACAAGCAAGAAAACACCATAGAAGATATCACATACCTAAATTGTGCCTTCAATTTCAGGCATTAACATACTAAACGTTGAACACACAGAACCAAAGATCTCATCAAGAACTCCTTGCCCGACAAATCCAAACAATACCATTTGGCTTTAATTAACAGATTTTTACTCCCATTATTCAGCTACATAAGTATTTTCAGTCTGCTGATTCTCTCACACTGTAAATCCTTTTACTCCTATCTCCAATTTGCGCTAGATATTCCATAGGGAATGGACTAAGACAAAACATAGCTTTCAAGTGCATCACAAATAAGAATCAGCAAAAGAGAGTACATATTTACCAGATATCATATACAATAATGAATAACAATCAAAACATTACACTAACAAATAGCAAACAACATACGTTCAATAGTAAACACATAAAACCGCATGCTACATAGTCAATAAGTGAAAAGTTACCACCTGAAACCTTATCAATTAGCACATTCGACTTCTGTAGAATAGCCAAGATCTTATTTTTGTCGCTCGCCCTCAGCATGTCCCGCATATCCTCCTTACTAAAGGATGCAGGCACCCCGAAACACGAGACAAACAAAAATAAACCGCGTGCATCAATATCACACGCCTTTTTCAGACCCCCTTCAGTTACCAATCTCTTCCGCCAAGCCACAGCAGAATTCTCTGCCTCCTCTTTTACCTCCTTCTCAATCTCCACAGCCCCATTGCCAACTCCACCAGGTTCATTTATGTCCATCATCAATAGAAAACACTCCAACATAAAAATTGATGCCTCTCGCGCTGGAATCATTGGTGAATTTTTTGTATATGCTCTACTACCCTGCAGAAAGAACTTCCCAAAACACTCAAGAACTAATCTCGCTGGATTCACTGCGAGTTTCAACGCCCTTGGCATTTCTTCCCGTAGCTTGGCGAGGTTAGTCACGTTCGAAGCCAAGTATTTACGTAGTCCCCGGCTGCACATCATTTTACACAGGCTTTCAAGCTCAGATTTCTGAGGCTGTTCTTTCCCTTGTTTCAGAACTTCTTCTTCCTCGGAAACAAAAGCCAATTCTTTGCGAGGCGATCCCGAGAGGGGCACTGTTGCAATATCTTCCTTTTCCGGTGCTAATTTAGACAGAAGGGCGGCCTTAATTGAATCGAGGTGATTGTGGAGATCATCGTAGCATTGGTGGAAGGCGACCAGGGCGCTGGAAAGCTTTTTAAGTTGGGTGACTGAGTCGATAAAATGTGGAGGCTGCGGAACCGGCAGTTGCAGGGGTTGTAAATCTTCTGATGGTGGAGGGGTGTTTGAGGAATTATTGGCGACAAGTAAGGCATCCTTGGGTTCTTCCCGCTGTTCTGGAGGTATAATGGTGGTGGCGATGACAGCAGCGGAGTTGGCTTGCGCCGAGAGGAGCGGCGGTGACGGATCGGCGGTGGTCGGAGTAGCCATGGGGGAAATTGATCGGATGGGCAAGGGTGGGGCTCATTAAACCTAACGAGTTGGGGTGACGCCTTGATGCACCGGATTAAAAATAATAAATAAATAAAACAAAAATAGAAATGGTTCGAATTGTAGTTTTGTGGTTAAGATGCTTAGATTTCAAGAAGAGGACTTGGGTTTGAGTCACACCCGTCTCTTCTTGAATTTTCCTCCCCTCTATTATACTCTCCGTGTATCAAAAACAAAAAATAGAATACTACTAAACTAGAGGTTTCATGTTCTAAGCTCCCGTCCCGTCCCCTCCCGTTGTATAACATAAAAAATAAAGCATGATGATTGAGCCAAGAGACTTTGGTGAAGATGATAATATTATCGTATATATGAGCCAAGAGAGCCAAAATACGATTCCTCCCCTCCATTATACTCCCCGTGTATCAAAAACAAAAAATAGAATACTATTAGATGAGAGGTTTCATGTTTTAAGCGCACACACATTCCCTCCCCTCCCTATATCCCGTTGTATAAAAATAAAGCGTGGCGATTGAGCCAAAAGAGACTTTGGTTAAGATGGTAATATTATCGTGTATATGAGCTAAGAGAGGCAAAATACAATTCCGTTTCTAACAGGAAAATGGGAGGTTAAATCCCCCCAAAATGCTGCTAGATATAGTAGGTAGAATTTTTAGCCTTAGAAACAACAGAAAATAGGGGGATTCAGTCCCTGATTTTGGCGGTCGGAAACAATAGCATTTCAACGGCCATCTCTGACGGCCATTCTTTTGTTGGGGGATGGATTTTTTCCTTTTTCTTTTCAATTTTTGTCATTATTTTTAAATATTTTGTTTTTAAAATTAAAAGGTTAAGAGGTATAATATTAATTTTATTGAATAACTATAATATTGACGAAATATATCAAAACCTATCATGCAAATTTATAAAAGGTCGGGGACTCAGAAGTTTGAAAAAAAAAGATTAAAGACCTAACTAATTCTTAACTCAAATGTTAAGGATGATTTATGAAATTAACCCTAATAACGTCCCAAGGAAAGATATTTTGCTTTTTTTTTTTTCCCGATCTCATTTGTTCGACAATTCTCTGCAATGTTTATTTGTGTATATAAATAAAAGAAATTTTTTCTGTCAAACTACTTGACTCAAATTAAACCGCCCACTAAAAAAATACCCAGAACAAATAAATAAAGGATGTCAAATCCACTATGTCTCTGACTACTTAACTCAAATTAAACCGCCCTCTAAAAAAAATACCCAGAACAAATAAATAAAGGATGTCGAATCCACTATATAAAACCTGTCACTGAACAGGATGATTGCCTTTATTTGGCCTTCCTTTCAGAATAATTGATTGAGAGATTCCAAAATTCTTTACATTCAGAACACAACCATGAAAAATCATTGATACATCATACTTTGCGCAAAAATTGCATGGGCTTCACTCTCTCCCTCTCCCGGGAGGAAAGACCGAGAGTTTGGCAATTGGTTTCAATTTCAACAAGAATGCTCCATCTCCCACTTCCTTACCCCAAAGGATCAACCAACACCTAGTAACCTTTATTTCCACGAATTCGAGCTCTCATGTCAACCTGAAAGAAAGAAGGATAATTTATGCAATTAACACTAACTAGGAACTTTACCAAATTTGCATGCATTAACTCCATATCCAGGTCGAGACATCATCACAAAGAAATAATTCTGTCTTATGAGAATCTGCTTAAAGAAAATTATACGAGTCTGACACTGACTTGATAAGATCATTTAAAATCATAATTTGACAGAAAGGGGCAATTTTGTATGTTTTCCCTTAAGACATCTTTTACATGCCTGTTCAATGAAGCTCCCCTACAACTATCAGCATGAAAGAACAGATGGATCCCTGATAACATTAACTTCGATTTTCAGGTTTACTCTTGTACAGTTGTATTGGGATCCAGGAACCAAACAATCACTCGTGCTAATTTATACGAGACAAGAAAATTTGAATATGTGACTCAAGCATTTCTTGATTTGACTGTGTAGGAATATTGTTGGCCGACCTAAACTTGGCTTAATAATCAGATAAAAGAATCTACAACCAAAGTTAGCTTGGAACAGATTGCAACTGTTAGCTTAAAGTATCCTGTTATTCCCAAGGAGACACCAGCCACTGTAATTTTATGTTCTTCCTAAAAACTAATCAAAAGTCCATCAACTTAGCATTTAGAGAAATCTCGCATTTTCCGAATTTCATGAGGCATGAGCCACTCTGAGCGCGAGCAACCAGATCAATATGTTGATGCATTAATAGAATTTGGAGACATGTAAAATGAGGGACACAGAGTCACAGACATCGATTGGAGACGGAAAAAGAATTAATCCCAATGGATATCATTGCCCTCTTGTTGACTCTAAAATTAAAGGAAGATCCTGGCAACCCCTTGCATCTTCTATAGCTTTCTCTAAATTACATTCACCCTTTTCGTGACACGCAACCGCACTAATGTTGAAATTTCAACAAGTAGATTTTCCAGCAAGATCCTCGTCATGAAGTTACATATGTATCTGTTCCAAAACTTCCAAACACCATTCACACTTTTGTCTTTGATCACATGTAAAACACTAACACTGAACTTTGCAAATGGTGTGGGTATTCCTGTGAGGTCGGTAGCTTGCTCACGATGTCAATATCAAATAGGGCATTCTATTTACTTGTGAAAATTTGAGTTCAGCTACAATGAGACACTGCCAGAAAAATACAATGAACAAGGCATAATATTCCTATTCCCTCTTGTTCAGCTCAATGGATATTCTCCATTAAACCATAAAACAAGAGAGAATCACAAAAGAATAGCCAAATGCCGGATGTCATCCATTATACAAATAGCAATATCATGGAGTTAGGAGACAAAAACCTAAGAATGGAATTTCAGATAATTAAGGAAGACACAAAAGAATATAAAAAAAGGATAGAGAAGGGAATGAGGTAAGAAATCAGGTTAAGGGCAGTGTGTTCGAGTAAATTTAGTCCTTAATGTAACCTGGGCACAGGAAGCGTGCACACAGCCTTAATTTATCAGCAAATTGTAGCATAATCCATCCCAATCCATGGTCAAAAGGATTTTATCTTTTTTTCCATTTTTTTTTTCAGATTTTTTTTTGTTTGCTGGAGGTGGGCCTGGCAGAGAGTGCATCCAGCTCCAACAGGGAAAATTATACTCTCTGATCATTCATGACAGAGACTGCATTAGCAATTTACTGATTATGATAAGGAATTGATATAACATTTTCTCTTACAAAATTTTAGTTATCAGTTGACTGTAGGAAGGCTTTTCTCTCCCGGTAGCTCAAAAAAGTCACAAAGTACTGTCTGTCCGTCCTCACTTGCTCTTCCTCCTCCACCCTTCCAACCTTTCTTCTTCCCCTTCTTCTTTTTGTGTTCTGATTTTACAGTCGGCATCCACCGCTGTGCGGTATACTAGTAATTTTCTAATACAAACTACAAGTGATAACCACACAAAGCTGTCCAATAAACTAAAGAAGACAACCCTTGAGCTATAATGATAACCAAAGCTACTTTTAATACCAGCATGATCCTCCAAAATACGAACGTAAGAAATCCATTTATTCGATTACATGAGGGCAAACAAGACAACTAAAAATCATGATCATTGTTTTGTACTCAATTCAAGCAACATAATCCACTCTTTTTAGTAATTAAACCTACCCCCAATCACTATTGTGCTTTCAAACATAAATGCTCCTTCAGGCAATAATATCACAATCCATAGCATGAGGAAACACATCGAAGTCAATAAAAATTCCATAAGCCTTCGACAAGCAAATCAGGTAAATTTTGCAGAATGGACGCTAAAACTTCTTAGCCTACTCTATGATTTGAAATTTAAGAATGGAAAAGTTCCCATATATGTATTTCAAAGATAAATAAAGAAAGAATACATGCCTGGCCTCTTTTGCAGTTGAAATACGTTTCTCTTAGTCCCACACACTCGCTAGAAATATTCGGGCTCTTCTCCTTAGCACATTCTCTATATGGCCGGTTCTCCACCTACAGTACTCAAATCCGGTCAATCATTTCAAGTTCCAGTTCTAAGAATCAAGACAAACAATAACATTCTATAAACAAGAAAACACAAATTCAAGGTTTTTCAAATACAATATACATAATTAGTATAGCTCAATCATTCAAAATCTAAGTACAAGTGTACAACACTTAAAATCTTCATACAAAATTTCACCTTAAAAAAAAATTACATAAGAAACAAATTAAAGTATGACATGTATAAACTATGTACAGCCCCGGTCTATATTCTATACCTTAACACAGTCGGATTCACTGAGACATTTCACGAGTTCCATTGCAAGGCCCTTGCAGGACTTCGACATTTTCCAGGGTACTTCCTCCTAATTTCTCTTCTGAACTTACAGGGAGAATTTATGAAAGGGTTAATTTCACAAATTGTCCCCAACCTTTGAGTTTAGTCTCGATTTCATCCCTAACCTTTGCTTTCACACCCTATAGCCTCCAACTTTTGATAAATATCCACAAATCATCCCTTTTTACACTATTCCAGCAAAATTTTAACAAAAAGACAATTATACACCCTTAAACTTTTTAAATTTTTTTAAAAAAGGTTTGAATATAATTAAAAAAAACTTAAAAACCAACCCACCCATACCACACCTACCCCATGTCCCCCTCCCCTCTTCCAGCTGGAAGTCCGCGCTAGTCGCTGGAAAATGGAGGAGGGGGGAGAATCCCCTACATTTCGCTGTGCAACGAAATGGAGGGTATTCTCCTCTAAAAAAAAATTGTGGAGGAGCAAGTTGCAGATGCGGCCGACATGTCTTGGGATTTTCTGAACCGAATGGAACCCAATTTACAGGTCTAGACACTGCCCTTATTCTTCAAATTCCTACAGATCAATGAAACTTAAAAAGAAAAAGCAACAGAAGAACTTCAATCACAAACATGGCAGTAAGGGACTTTGCTAAAGAGTTCATTTAATACGTAGCATGTTGAGTTTTTTTTATCTCCTCTGTAAGTACAATGTAGTCTTTATAAGAGACGAGATGAGTAAGAAGGAAGCCGTGTCACAATCAAGAAAATGCTATCAAGTCAAAGTAAAATCTGTACTAGAATATTTTATACGGTGAAGTAAACAAGTAATCATTATAATTTTTTCCCCTTTTCTCCCGTCTCCAGATCACACTAGAACACTTACTGGAGCAGAGGCATGTATAATTTTTTTCTATTTAGGCAAAGCTCAGGTTAATAGTAAATAACTCCAAAACAAGACCAACACCATTTCCCTGAAGCTCAAGCATAATCTACTAAAAAGGTATAGAAGTAAATGCATGAAGTATAGACCACCGAAACTTTGTGTCAACACTAACATTTCACTAACATTCCGACAGCGAAATGGGGAGGGAGGATTCTCCCCCCCTCCCGCACTTTGTGAGACAAATGCTGCTGGAAATTGCAACAATTTTGTTGTCACGCCCCCTCAATTTTACTGCTTCTTCTTATTATTATTATTATTATTATTATTATTTATACTCAAAAGCGGAAGCTTTTTCGTTTTTTTGTGCAATTTGAGAGGACGAGACTTACAGAAACTACTTTTGTACAACTTTATTTAGCCTTAGAAAAGGTTAAATAACACAACACATTATGTTGGTAAGTATTTTATTTATTATCAAACTAAACTACGGAAAGACCAAGTTTTTACATAGGTATATTTATTTATACAAAAGTTTCTACACTCGTATATTGGTTTCGATATATTTTTATAGCCAAAATTATGTCTTGTAACTCTAAAATATAGCTTCCGTTCTACATGCAAAATCCTCTTCTATCCGCGGGCATGCTTCGGTTCTTGGCTTGCTTGACCATTTTCTTACCTCCGATTATCTACAAAATAGTGGAAAATAAAGAAATGAGTACAACGTACTCAGTGAGTAACAAAATACTTCGATGCACTTTCTGCTTAAGAAAACTGCACTTTCAAGAAAATCGTCGGATGCACAAAGCCTTTAATTGTACGGAAGGATCCTATCACTAGTCAAACTACTACCCGTAGTGTGCGTACGATTGGCCAAGATCACACAGCAAGGCCACAAAGTTTCAGATTGGCCAAGACCACACAGCGAGGCCACAGATTATCACATAACCAGAATGACCAAGATCACATAACAAGGTCATGTTTCATAGAGTAATTCAGAACGGGTAGAGCATTAACTAGCGATACAAATGCAGTAAATCAATCGTTCTTTTCATGATAATGCTATCAAGAATTCAAGCATATCTTTATGAAAACATAACGAACAAAAGAAAGGGAATCAAAGTACCGTTACTCACCTTTTTACCACAAAGTTCTTTGAACAAGTTTGGCTAGGAAATGCCTTCAAACTTGGGTATTTCTCAAGCAGAATGTCTTATTTAAGTAAGAGTTTAATATTTATATAAAGAGGGCTTTATTTTTAATGCGAAATAGGTACTTTCTTTGGTTTTGGAGGTTGTTATCTCATTTATGGACGAATTTACACAATTGTAGGGGATGGATGGTGGTGTTTGGAAGAGTTTTTGGTGAATTCTCTAGCATTTGCCCCTTTTTATAGTTGTTTAGGTTTAATTTGATTTAAGTAACACTTAAGATCCACCAATTACAAGGAGGACAAATGTCTTAAAAATTTGCAAAACTAACACATTTCAAATTTCAAAAGTGACAAGTGTCACCAAACTTGGCAAGAATAGCAACTCCCTTATTTTATAAATATGACAAAGTGTCTCAACACTTGTCAAAACTAGCATTATTAATTGTAAAAATATCATGTGTCTTAAAACTTAGCAAAAGTGATAAGTTTGTTATCTACAAGTGTTACCGAACTTTGACCAAACTAGCATTTTTAATTAAAAATCCTATATCTATAATTGGACAAATATTGTTAAAAATTTTTGGGATGTTACATTTGCTGCCATGTCTGGCAGCATTTCCTTCTGTTTTCTGGCAACACAAATTGAGGGGAGGGAAGAATCCCTCCATTTTGGCCACCAAAGTTTCGGTGTCCGACGCTGGATTTCCAGCCGAATGGGGGAGGGAGATGTGGGTGTGGGGATTGAGTTGGTTGGTTTTTAAGTTTTTTATTATATTCAAACCTTTTTTTAAAAAAATTTAAAATATTTAAGGAGGGTATAATCGTTATTTTATTAAAATTTTGGTGGAATAGTATAAAAAGGTACGATTTGTACGTATTTATCAAAGGTTAAGGGCTGTGGAGTGTGAAAACAAAGGTTGGGGCTGAAATCGAAACTAAACTCAAAGGTTGGGGACGATTTATGAAATTAACCCTTTTTGAAATGGCCTTCTCAGAACCTGAGTATCTTTTTTTAGCCTCCG
>CAVNYN010227878.1:0-33739 GCA_963692815.1 Nyctanthes arbor-tristis | reverse complement strand
CACATCTTTTTTTTTTTTTTTTTGGGGCAAGCAAATCATATCTGAAATTGGTGGCACACTGCCTGTTTGGAATATTGTTAAATGCTTCCCCCCCCCCCCCCCTTTTTTTCCTTTTGTTTGGGAGGTGGTTGGAGGTTTCAAATCTCCAGATTAGCCGAGTTTCCAATGCTTTTTAAATGTTAAGTACTTTATTTAGAATTCGTACCATATAAAATGTTTAGGATTATCTCTTTCCTTGTAGTATGGATAATTGTGTCTCCTTTCCAGTAATTAGTAAACAAGCTATTATATCATTAGTACGTATGAAGCATTAACAAATAAAACAATTTACCCATATTTAATAAGTTACACACAAGTAGATGGTATACCGTATGCGCCCGTATTGTACTATCTATATTTAACCCGATTAGTCAATATTCGAGAACACGATGCAGATAGATCTTGTGGACATTGCTTTTAGGTAGGAATGGCATATTGAATCAATTTACTCTTTTCACAAGTGAAAGAAATGAGTTGTTCATCACTTATCACCCTTCGGGAGGAAGCCACAAATAAAGTATATATGGACTTTTGGAGTTATGGTGAATAAAGCTACTAGAAATGCTCTAGTACCAAACGTCTGTTGTAATGACACCAAACAGTAACATGACATAAAATTAGCTACTGATGTGACACATGATCATCTACATAAGTGATTAATATTATACTACACTATATGTCTGGTATTTTAACGACAGTAAATGTCTGATACTTTAATCAAAATCATGAAAGCTACATAGACATGGAGATTCTCTCAATTCTCAACATTATTTTGTTGAGATAAAGATGGACATGGTTGCCCCATGAGGGTCCTCAAATTTGTGCATTAATCTATTATGAATTTTCATCTTTGTTGGACTAGAAGTATACATGAGAGCGACGACTACATAGTTGATTGTTAACTAAAATGTATGGATAGAACCGGATGATAATTATGAGCATCAGTCGTCTAGTCATTGGACTAGTTAAATTGAACTAAACTAGTAAAATTTTGATAGTCTTGTCATGTAATTTCGTTCGTGCAACTCAACGGTTTCATTATTCATTGTTTACCGTAGCAGGTTTGTGCCTAGTAAATTAGTAGTACTCACGTTGACGATATGATGACAAGTGATAAATATGATAGAATCAAATCATCAGTTCTCATGCCAACAATTTGTTTGTCACGCTAACTTTGACGTGTGTCGATTGTAATAAAACTCGAGACATTCATTTAAAATAATTTGATAGTCTACTTAAAATAGTTGTAGGCACATTGGAAAAGAAATATATTATCCTGTTCAAAACGTTTTCTTTTAGTTATTCCAAATCTTTAGCTAAAAACTTCTTACCTTGAAACACTGTAAAAGGAACTGACCAACCAAAAAAATACAAAAGGTTAATATATATTTAAATGCAAATGGCGTAATACAATTTGAAGATAAATACAATAATGATTTTAAAGGCCAGTGTTGATATTGAATTCAGACATGTTTTGATAGCCTCTTCGTTTGAAAATGTGTTACTCGGAAATTCCATTTAAACCAGCTTCTTCTAGGAGTTCTTATATGCAAAGAAAACACTACATACCCATAACCCGAATAAGTTCGGAATTACAGGAAATGATATTCATCATTTTCAAAGACACAAACGAGAAAAAGATATTTAACGGAAGTAGATTAGACGAGAATTGCAAGCCCTTCCTTTTTGGGAGGTGTGGCTGCCTTGTTTCCTGGGAAGGCATTGCGTGATGCATCGACCAGGGCCTTGAAGCTATACGGTTCGTGCATTGAAAGCTCTGAAAGAACTTTCCTGTTGAGTTGGATGTTCTCTTTCATCAGTCCATGCATAAAATTTCCATAGTTTACCTTTCATGCCACCGAGAATTGTCAGTTCCACGTGACCGTAAGAGAAATTCTGATTGAAAATTTACACCATCTGTTCCAATAGTGATCAAAGTTCTACAGTAAAAAGATCTTAGACTTCAACAAGAATGGGCAAACTGAACGTTTAGCAGCTGGTCTGACTTAGGCTCTCATCGTAATATTAGAAAGAACAGAACTGTCATGAAGAAGGAAAATATGAAACATGCATCACAAAACATAGAAGTTTGATGGCATAGTAGAGAACTGGCTAGTTTGCTACCATCTGGCACTAATCGTGGATTATCATCTAAGTATAATTGAGCTTCAGTCTCTCTCTTTCTTTTCAAGAAAAATATGATCCTTTTTTTGGCCCCCATTTTTTTTTTTTTGGTTGGGGGGGGGGTGGACACCAACCTCCACTCCACTTTGAGACGAGGATTGTTTCAGGGCATATAGTGTGAACACAAAGCAAGGCTCAGGATGGCAAAAAGCAAGGCTCAGGATGGCAGCCGGTTAGCGAGATTAATTGAAATGGGGTTAAACTGAAGTACCGTATACTGTTGAACCATATTGAACAAACACTACTACCCTATTTGCTCTCTAGCTACCCCCACATACTTCCTCACCACTCCCATTTTCACTTGGATGGTAACAGCCACCAATAGATTTCAGTTGCATAAAAAAGAAAGCGAGATACAGCTAGGATGACTTAGCCCCCATTAGCCCACTCCCATTTTCACATGGATGGTGACAGCCACCAATAGATTTCAGTTGCATAAAAAAAGAAAGCGAGATACAGCAAGGTTGACTTAGCCCCCATTAGCATACGGGAAGCTAATCACATCACATATCTTGTCAAACCAAATGTATCTACCACTCATTTTCACTAAATCTATTTTTGTTTCAGAACATTAGCTTGCTAACAGGTTGGTCAATGCATTAAAGGTGCAAAGGTCTCTTACATCCAAGTTAACACTGACATGTTAAATGTCAATTTAAAAAAAAAAAAAAAAAAGAGTTGGAGGAGAGCAATAATTTGCTCACACAGGTAAAATACGATTTCAATCTGTCTATTTTGTGAATAATTCGTACAATCCGCACAAACTGATACCAATAAATTAATTACCTTTTAAGTTATTTGATTATTATACACCCAGATTCATATAATCATAAAATTTTCATTTAGTTTTTGCATATAAGAAACAAACTATCTAAACAAGAAAAATGAGGGTCCAGCCTCTTCTTCAACATACTTAAATGAGCCAACACCACACACATTGAAACTATATATTGTAAATCCAAGCTACAACAGAAATTTTAATCCATCACTCGCTCACTCTTATATTAGTGTACGTCAAAAAAGAATTCTCTGAAATTTACCAGACCCAGTCAGATTTTAGAATCACCCGCCCAGTTAAGGAAACAAACCACCCGAAAGATTTATGATTTTCAAATAAAGCAAGAAAAACAACACAGAGGATTAAAATGTAAAGAACATGAAATATCGAATAAACAAGAAAAAGAAACATACTCCGTGCTGGTGTGTGCCAGCGTTGATCCGCTGGATCCAGAGACCACGCATGTCACGCTTCTTGTTTCGTCGATCTCTGTAGGAATACTGAAGCGCCTTTTCCACCCTCTCTCTTGCTATTCTGATGCAATTCTTTGCTCTCCCCCTGAATCCTTTTGCTAGCTTAAACACCTCCTTCTTGTTCATTTTGGATCTCCTCTTACCCTCTCTTTCAAATTACAGTCTGGGTTTTTTTTTTTTTTTTGGGGAATCTGTAATGGAGTTTAGTGGTTTAGTTCTGTAACTAGCAATTTTTCAAAATCTGGAACTAGCATGAATCAAGAAAAGGAAAAGTCTCAAGGGTGAAAAGGTGAATTAGGTCTAACTGGTTGGAAAAATAAATAAACACACACCCACCCACACACCCACACCCACACCCCCACCCCCACACACACGCGCGCCAAAAAAACTGCGAAGTTAATTTTTCAAAGGAATTAGCATATATAAATAAAAAAAATAATTTTACTTATATCCACTTCCAAAAACAATGGAAAAGACAACAGATGTAGGCAAAATCTTCAACAATATTATAATCCATGAGAAACCCCGACTCTGTATGTTGCTCGGACACGGCTGTCCGGCCGCCGCACCCGTGTCGACACGACGCGACACGGGTGCGGGTGCGGGATACGCACCCGATCTTTCAATTGGCAATCAGACACTGCCATGGGAGAAGAAAACTGGAGAACAAGAAGAAGATGGCAACGACAGTACCTGCGCGGACGATGGCGGCTGCAGTGGTCCTGTGAAGAAGACGAAACCCTAAGCTGCTCTGCTGAAGAGGACGACATGGCTGTTGGACGTTTATTTTAAGCTGGGCTTATATTAGATTAAGTTGGGCTAATTTGAGACTTCATTGAATTGGGCTTTATTTAAAACAAAAGGCCCATTATTTACAACAAATAGCCCAAATCTTTATTTAAAACAATTATTTAATACTATAATTATTATTAGCATTACTTGTATATATTATTAATCACACATTTGGACACCATGTTTTCAACAATAGAAATTTTAAACACTATTTAAGTAAAAGATGAATAATGTTTACCAAAAACTTAATTTTTTTAAATTTTTTAGCAGTGTCCCGGCACCCGTGTTCAAAATTCGGATCTTTTTTAGCCGTGTCCCCATATCCTAAATTTTTGAAAATAAAGGATCCAACACTCGGATCCGTGTCCGAATCGGACACCCGCACCCGTGTCCGAGCAACATATATTCAAATGCATTGTGTTTAAAACACATAGCATCACCAGATACACATACGGAGTAATAAAATTGTAATTAGCACCAAATACCGTGTAGTTAGTATATATACTGATAATCATTTCGACCATTCGATTCCAAGGGAAAATCAGAAATTTGCACAAGCAATAAAAACAGATTTACAATGGCAGTAGCCAACTTCACATCAGAATTATAGGAATTTCACAAAGTTCCAAGTTCTAAATACAAAAATAAAAATCATGCAAAATAAATTAGCTTGAGAATTGGACGTAATCCATGCCTGGGTATAAAAGTTAAAAATCACTTGAAGAACTAAAAGCAGCTACTGTAGGAAATCTTATTAATTTCACACTATCATTTCATGAACATAGCTTGGTTGCAGTTTTGCACTTTGAAAATTTCAAAATTATGAAGCTGGAACCTCAACTTATATTGTACATGGCTCTTAGCATGTGAAATAGGAGCACGTTGCTAACAAAAGGAATGAGTAAGAACAATTAAACTAAATAGGATAAGTCACAGAATGTCAAAGATAAAAGTAGCATAAAGTCATATAGATGATGAAAATTACTGTGTTCATGCGTGTGAACACATAAAAACATTACAGAAAATATTTTCATTTATCCATTACAATAATTTTATTCACGAGTCATACCAAGTAAGAACATCTCTTCGTAATAGAATAAAAATAAAGCAAAAGCAATAAGGTAAATCTATGGGCATAAATATCACAAAAGCCCAGTCTATTTCACTTGATGTTAGAGTTGATACATCAGAAGCTATATGGCAAAATCGCCAAATGAAAGTCATTTCGTTGTATTTACGGGAATCATATACCAATAGGTTACACTTCTTGCATTTAGGTAAATCTATGTTAACATATGAGACGGAGATGAAGTTAAACTATATAACATTAATTAATGTAATGGCAATAAAAACCAAAATAAGGTTATGTAAGATACAATCAGCCACCTTATGGTCAGGGTACCGTGTTTCCTTAAAATCAGACCTTTTACACTCTGAGAAGCGAAAACGATTCATCTTGTCAGAGGGGGAAAAAGGTAGTTCCCTTTCAGCAAATAAGAATACATACAATTAGCGCCTCCAACCAGCGAAATCAGCTCCAGCTATCAAGTTTCACTCCGGAATTCCAGGTACAAAAAGGAGGAAGAAACACGCAAATAGTAACCAAAGAAGAAACTTTTATTAGAAAAGGAGTGCAAACTTAAAAACCAAAAGGAACAAAGCATATCAAAGATTCAGACAGATGCTATAATGATTGCAGCAGTGAAATCAAAGAGTACAGAGAAAAAATTCAAATAGTAGTAGAAATGATTCGATAAACATCACCTCCTGCGGGATGCCGGTGTTGCGTCGGCTGTCGATAATTTTCTGATACGAACTTGGGTTCCAGACGACAATATTGTTGGGCTGGCCGGGCCGGGGCGAGTATGGGTGGGTTTAAATGAGTATGGGCTAGGCAAAAATGGAGATAGAGATATCAAAAAGTGGAAATTAGGCAATTTAGATGGTTTAGGAGCTTCACTGTAAAAATTAGGAAATAATAGTCCCCTTTCGAAAAATCAAGTACCCCCACCTACCCCACACCCACCCATTCCTAAACTGCAGATCGCCCGACCGTCTCCCTCCATCAATCTACCTAAATTGCTGTTAATCGGCCAATTTGATTGTTAATCTACCGGTGACCCTCCACCTATCGACTTCTACCCATCAACGCGACCCCAACTCCAGCCATCTCAGTCGGTGGCGGAAATCAGTTCCTGGTTCAAGTGGCGGAAATCGACGGTTTTAGTGAGCCAAACGAGAAAACAATGCGGTATTCCGAGTAGGAGGCGGCGGATCTACTTACCAAACACTTGGGAAAGGATTGCCAAGACATGGCAGAGGCCATTGGGCTGGATGTGAGGTCGCGGTGGTAGCGGCGGTGGTCTCGGGGAGGTTGGTAGTGGTGGTGGTCGCCGGGGGGGTCGCGGTGAGAGGTCGACAATGACTCAATTGTGATGGTTGTGTTTGTTGTGACTCGACTGTTTCATTGAGTTGTGATGGTTGTGTTGTTGTGATTTACTTGTTCCGTCAAGTTGTTATGTTATTGTGACTCGGTGTTTTAGTGAGTTGCTTTTGTTGTGACTAGATATTTTAGTGAGTTATTTTTGTTTTAACTCGGTATTTTGAAATTGTGTTTGACTTGACTCGATGTTTTAGTGAGTTATTTTTGATATAATTCGATGTTTTTACAAGTCGTTTTTATTGTGATTAGGTGTTTTGGAGTTATGTTTGATTTTGAGTGTTTTGTTGTGACGCGGTATTTTATTGAGTTGTTTTTGTTGTGACTCGGTATTTTTACGAGTTGTTTTTTTGTGAGACAGTGTTTTGGCGAGTTGTTTTGGTGTGAGGCAGCGTTTTGGCTAATTGTTTTAACGTGACTCAGTATTTTGACGAATTGTAATTGTTGTGTTATAAAAATACTTGAAGCACTTGATTTTTAAAAAAAATCCCCATATATCTTAATTTTAAAAAGTATAAAAAATCTTTGTATTTTTCAAGTTATTCCTATCAAAAATACCAAAACATTCAAAACCAGATTGCCCCACGCGAGGGGTGGAAATTTTCCTCCTGTGGATGGGTAGGATGGTCTGGGTTAATTCAAGGTGGAGTAGGGGCAAGGGCTTTGACTTGGATCGTCCCCGGTTTAATAAAAAAAATTTAAACATAAATAAATAAAAATTAGAAAAAGAGAATATATATATATAGAAAACTAAACGTGTTAGTAAACAGGGAAAATACCCCTGACCCTGATCCACTTTGACTTTTGGCGGGTTACAAAGGATAGTGTGAAAAAATACTTCGTAGAGCGGGACTAATTCGCCCAAACCTGACTTGTTTTTCGTCTCTGTCTCTAGTATTTTCTTTTCCTACTCTCTTGCCTAAAATTTAAAATATATTAATAATGCTTGCTCACATTGGATAGCACTCCAAGATAAAATTCTCCCGCAGAGAATCTTGGAATAGAAGGACGAATGAGGATTGAGGGAGACTGTTTGAATAGAGGATTTTCGTATGAGTGGCAGAATTAAACATCTTTCGTTTGAGAGAGATGTTATATTTACATATTCCATATACAAAAGTTATACACACTCCCATATTTATTTACTCAAATATCTCTAACGTCATATTATTTGAAAAAGCAAATTTTTTGAGTGTGCAAATTCATAGATATATATGAGCAAATCTTTTACAAGTATGTATAAATAGCATTAACTATGTGGCATGTGGCGCTACGACCATTTTATTTCTTTTTTTTTTTTTGAATTTTTAACTATTCTTCATTTCTTTCTTTTTTCCCCTTATCAAGGATCAATCTTTCTTGGCGTTGTCCCTCTTCGACCACCAAGCCTATATATAACATGAGTTAAAATTAAAAATATTATTGAATAAAAGTATTATTTTTATTTTTGATTTTGATATAAGGACGATATATAAGAATAGAGGGAAATTAGAGGAGGGGTCAGTGTGGTTCAAAACTGAAACCTTATGTTCAGAGTTTGAGCATCTAACGACTATAGCATAATAATTTGAACCACAATAAAAATGTTTCTTTATCACCAATTGCAAAGAATCTTTCATCTCTAAAGTTACAAATGACTCTCTGTAAATTTTCTGACATTATCTTCTTATAATAATGTTTGATAACATAGATTATAATCTAGATTATAATTTTAGTTTCACTTTTTTCAAAAAATCAAAAAGTAAAGTTAAGTTGTAATTGTTTGTTTTTTACAAAAAAAACTAATAAAAATTATTATATCGCAGATTATAATCTAACTCTTTACCAAACACGACGTAAATATGGGATTAATCTACTTCTAGTCTTCTACAGAAAAATATAAATAAAAAGATGCGTTCACAGTGGGATGAAAATAAATATTTCATATGTCGTTATTTTCATTTTTTTAACTTCTTCCAGCCGGGAAAGAAATGTTTTGGGCATCGGGCTCATCCAAATAATATCCGTCACCCAAATCAAATCAGCCACCGCCGCCAAGCCGGACCACCTGAATTTAGAATCCCGTAATAATCAAGTAATTTTACTTCTCATTAGCTGTAGAAGAATGCAATCTTCATGTATAGATGCCTGCAAAACCCTCGGTAGTCTCTTATTAACGGACAACCATCAACAATTCCCTCTTTCTTTTCCTACTCGCAGGCGCAATTCCTGCCCCTTTATTTCGTGCAACTTCGACAAGAAAAATAATAATCGAAGTGCCAGTGTTAGTAAAACTGGTGGGACATTCAAGTTCGACGATGCTAGTAGAGAGAAGGTTAAAGTGAAGGGCAAAGATAATGTTTGGAACATTGATAACGAAATCGCGAAAACAGATAAACACAGGGAGACATTGAGGAGGAGGAAAAAGAGAGGAGGGAGGAGGCTGAAGAGTCACAATAGGAAAGGTGACAAAGTTATGGTGTCTGGTTCTATGTTAATGGAGGTCGAAAGAGTTTTGCAGACCCAGGTATCTCTCATTACTCATTAAAAAACAAGTCTTTCCTGATTATAGTTGATTTCACTAAAACATAATGAAATTTTGAAAAAGGAGATGCATTTATGTTTTCATAACAGCTTAGCGTCTAACATGAGATCTAGGATAGAAGCTGTCCAAGAGTCTAGTTCCCTCAATCACTGTTAGACTTCTTTTAAAAAAATAAGTAAAACAAATAAATAAAAGAAAATTAACGCTTTTGCGCGATCATATTAGAGGGTTAACTGGCCAGAATTCTTGTCAGGAATGCTCTTCAGAGTTGTGCCATTTCATCATTAATACTGCCTATAGTAATGTAAAGTATTAAGTCTTACTTGCTTGTGTGAAATATGTGCATTTTAAGTTATGGAAGCAATGATTTGTTTGCATTCTTTGGACACCTACAAAAATTTGTGGATAGCTTATATATAATTAAGTGGTTGATAATTGAAATATGGATAAATAGAATTCCATGAAAAGTGGGGTTGATAATGATGTTTGACTGGCTTAAATTATAATTTTAGATATCCCAGACAAGCTCTAAAGCTAAACTTCAACATTTCCCTCTTGTTCACGACGCTCTTCCGAAAAATTATAAACTATGTGGTTATGAAGGAATGAATATACTGGTACATGTATGCGTATTAACTTCTTGTCTATACATAAATGCCATGTGATGGAAATATTGAAAATATTTTCTTTATGACTTGGTAAGGCAAGTATGGGGATACTGGATGTCTGAATTTATACAATGCCCAAGTAGTTTGGGCATAATAGAAAGATTGGCAAAGATTTTTGACTTAATGTGAAATTGGAGTTATGGGAATGACGAAAACTTTATGTGCTTTAGTTTTTAGAGTATGTTTGGCTAGTCTATGGCTGATAAGAACACAGTTTAGTCAGAAGATGTGTTAGTGTCTTGTATTTACCTTCAAAAGGTGGTGTCATTCTTTCAGGAACCGGTCATTCGGCCTGCATGGAATACATTTACAAGTAGTGTCAGTGGGATATGGAAGGGAGTGGGAGCTGTATTTTCTCCAATCACAGCAGAAATGGAGCCAATTGAGATGGGAAGCAAGGATGAGAACCTATTTGACTGCTATACTCTTTCCTATATCAAGGCGATACCACCTTCTCCTGGGGCTCAACAATCTCAAATACAAAGGAAAATAAATTGGGTTACATTGAATCCTTTTGGAGAAGCTCCAGTTAATGGAGGTAGTAATGGAAGTCCGGAGAAGTCTATTGACCAATTAAAGACAGGAACGTCTGATAAAAGATCAACAGGTCGCTCTCTACCAAAATTCGAGTCCTTTGACTTTGGAAGGAGTGATGTGATGGAAGAAGATATCATGGGAATGGAACCTGGCCTTGTTTTCTTTGAGGTAGTACTAACTCAACTTGTTGACTTATGTTCCTTTGTTTTTCAGTATTTGCAGAAGAATAGTTAATTACTGATGCAGAGAGGAAATATTATATCTGATAACCACAGTCATCATGATCATAAAAAGAACTGTTTACGTTATCTGTATATTGGAGGATGCATGATGATTGTTCCAGCAATATGGTCACATCTTTGTTAAATACATTCTCCACTGCGTATGCAGGATGGTTCTTATTCAAGGGGCCCAGTTGATATTCCAGTTGGAGATATTGATGAGTCTAAATATTACATTTCCCCTACTTTCAAATTCGAACAGGTACGTTTGTTTTGGTATCTAAATTTCTTATGTTTTCTGTTCTACTATAACAATTGCATTTGTTATTGTTAGTTTGGAAAGTAATTTTGGGCAATCATTTCCCTTATTGTAAATTATATACTTCCTGATCCCTTGCTTTTATTGCTAATTTCTGCAGGAAGATGAAAATAATAGATAATTAGAACATATAAAATAATGATTAAAATTGTGAAACAAAGTTTGTTTATGATCTTGAAATGGTATTCTGTTAATTCATTTTAACACTAATTGATGACTGCCATTTAAAAGCCGTGCATTGTTTAGACTCTGTCATAGTTGATTTTGTGAAAAGTGATTTTTTGGGAGACTGTGAGGTTGAAAAGTAAGGAGAAGTTACAAATTTACATGTATTTTAATGAATAAGTCTCTGGAAAAAGAATGAGTTTGATTGAGAATTGATTTTGAAAAAATGAAAACCATACAAGGCTAAATTACATCATAGTTAAGAATGGCTAAAGCTGAGATCATTTTTTCCCATTTTTTTTCTTGTAATATAAATTCAAGTTCCTCCTCTTCCAATTAACTAATCTGACTTCAGCCTTTGGAGCATTTTCCACTGTCTATCTCCTGGTCATTGATTCACATTTTGTTTGTTATTACAGAAAGATTTTGCTACTGGTGATATACTATTTCTTGATGTTATGCCTTAAGTGATCAAAAAAATTTCAAATGACAGTAATCTCCGTAGATAATTTAGCACGTTCTGTGTGATGTAGCTTTCCGATGTGAAATTTCATGCAACAAGAACTTTCTGGTGCCACGTTGACTGGTCATATATTTTCGTTCTTACTATTTACATTCTAGTATGGCCACTTAGCATGCTTGATCCTTGACATGTTGTGCTAGTCTCACAATTTTATCTTTAGCTTTTCCTTTTTCCTTGCTTCTATCTCTTTAAACATTGAAATAAGTAATTTATCATACTCTGTAGATAAAAGTAAATCTACGTCAGTTTTGACATAATCTTATTTGATGCTTGTTTAAACAGGGCTGTAGCTAACATTGATACACTTTTTTCTTCACTGATATTTGTCAAGCTGCTAGCTGGGAATTAGCAAGGCAAATAAGTTTTATTTTACGCCTTGAGTTCTTCTATTCCTCAAAATTGCATTTCAAAAATTTTGACCCCCCGTTTCACATGCTTTTGGTCTTTGAAGAGCATGTGCATCCAGTAATAGCGATAGGTACTTTTAGATTTTTAATCTTTTAAGATCGCCAACCATTCTGTGTTATGGAAACATTTGTTTAACTATTTTCTACCCAAGGAATTGAAAATGAATAGGTTTTTCTTGTTTCTTTCAGTGCTTGGTTAAAGGGTGCCATAAAAGGCTGAGAGTGGTGCATACTATAGAGTTCAGTAATGGGGGTTCAGATACCCAAATATTGAGGGTTGGAGTTTATGAAGAACAATGGGTTGGCCCAGCAAATATCTCGGACAACAGGTACCGTTTTCCATACAAGAATAGAATTCATCTTATCCCTGCAATTAGAAAGATGCCAATATGTTTCAAGGTTCCGTGATCCCTTTTTCCCTAGGATGAGATAAATTTTAATCCTAACTATTTTATTTCACAATAAGTTATCTTGGCTGCAAGCAAATTTCATTTGAAATAAACAAGCTGCGTCTGTATTACTTTATATTAGAAGTTGATATCAGGTTAGGTAGTTAAAATTTTAGAATCTCTAGCCTGAAGGCAACAGGGATTAGCAGTGTGCTAGTTTAGATTTTTTGAGCTACTTTTAGATTTGAGAAGATGCTCAGATAAGAATTTTCTCCTTTCTTTCCGGTGATACTCTGTTGACTCAGTTATGGAATAAAAGGCAGCTGAGGCATGCCTAAATGTGAGGCATATCAAGCCACAAACTTGAAACTAATTTTTTGAGGAAGACGCCTCAATGCAAATGCCTTGAGGCGTCTGTCTTAAGCTGTAAAATTCTCGAAATCTCTTACGGGTATTATTTAGAATTTTGAACTTTGTAGAGTATATGGCTAGGCTCACACGTCAATGGCCCTTGAGGCTTATGCCTTGCCTTACGTGGGAAAAGCACCTTACTGGCTATTTTAGCCTTTGCACACTATGAACTCAGTAATGGTGAGTGTTATTTTGGAACAATTGCTCGCAGATTTTGCTTCCTTTTATGGCTGAGTGATAAAAACATGAGTTCCCCCAATTTGATCAATTTGTTTATGCTGATTATTTTTTGTGAGAGTCAGCTTGTATATCTCCAAGGAAGAGCTTATTTTTTGATTGAAGAGTTTTAATTATACTCGAGAATTCTATTCCTGTCAATGAAGGCGATGCACTTTTCATTTGTAGATTTTCCTTTTAGCATGTAATATGAACTAAAAGTTGAAACTGAAACCTTTATGTTATAAAAGTTGAAACTGAAACCTTTATATTAGGGCGGATAGCTAGAATATAGTGAACCTCAATTTACATTGATTCCACTAAATTCTCGAGTTTTTTCTATGACATGTATTTTTAAATTTATAAATGGTTTGTCAAAAGGCTCAGATTACATTCTGCGGAATTTTCACAATATTTTCTGCTTTTAGTTTGCTCAATATTTTCTGCGGAGACTTGTCATGGGATTATGACGATATATTGCTCAGTCAACTAATACCCCCCCTTTTTTCTCTCTCTTTTTGCCCTTTTTTGTGCCAATTCATGCTTTGGCATTTAGGGGATGCATATCACTAAAATGGAAACATAATTGACAAGCAAAATTCTGGAAGTTGAACAAGAACTGTTAGCAAGTATGAAGGCTACAGGAAACTGTATACTGATCTTCCATAAACCAATGCACTTGCGTGACTATATATAGATTTATGTATACTAGTGGACGCACGTGCGTTGCACGTGTTTTGTTTTATTTTTCGCTTGAATCTGCATAGATTTTGCTACCATGAAGGTCTATTAACCTGCATGAGTTGAACTTTCAATTAATCTGATTTAAATTATTTGAAAAGTGACTTATGCATGTATCAAAAAGATGGCCACCCAACTTATGATGAAATACTGATTGAATAAACAAATTTGATGAATTAATCAAAATAAACATGGGAGTGCAGCTCGTAACTATGTTGTATATCAACAAAAATTTCTCCACGCTGAACTCCAATTAACCTCGAACATGATCTATAGACCTGTACAAAAAGATCATTGCTATTTCACCAAACCACCTAGGATGAATATGAAGCACAGACAATTTGGAAATCTTCAACCTGAAAGTCAGTCAATGAGTAGTAATCACAACCCTAAACAGAGAAAAGCCAGAGTCAGAAGGCCATGAGAAGAAGGTAGGTAATGCTAGCAAGAGAGAAATTTCTAAATTATTTGACTACCATAAGACAGTTCCAGTGATAGTAGGAACAACATTGTATAAATATAAAGCTATTGGATAAAGAATTCTCCACTTGCTTTTTAAGAAATTATATTGCAATTTCATGTAACACATCAAATAATAAATATAGCTTGCTATTGCTCCTCAAGGAGTAAAACAGAACAAAGTTATGAACATGAAGCATCATTTATATTCTGAAGCTGAACTGGCTTTGTCCATCTAAGTACTTCAGAGTCTAATTTAAAGAGGGCAACAATGATAATTGAAAATTTCTTCTTGTTTCTTGTTTGTCTTTGAAAGTTTCAACTATTTGAAATCTGACTATATTATCAGCCTTAAAACTCAAAAAATATATTACTCAACGTTGGGGAAGACGAAGTTCAGCATTCTTTATCATTACTCATTACGCTTAAATTTTAGCCCCATTTCACTCATTTAACTGCTCCCAAATCCTGAGGGCACTTAAAAAGTAGGCTATAACTTATGTATTTTAGTCTTAAAGTCAGCAATACACTCAACCCTTTTGAAACAATTAAGCAACATTCATAACAACCGCACAGATGTTAAACTTTTACCATTGTTAAGTCAGCTTGTTTACATTCCTTTCAAGCTTAATGTTTTAAGTTTCCACTTGGCAAAAATTAAAAGAAAAAGCAACATAAGAAACAGAATGTAAGTTAGTTCAAGACATAAAGGCAATTTAACCTAAATTACAACTAAAATAAGCCCACATAACACTTCTCATCGTAAATGAATTAGAGAATATTCATTGAAATTAAAGAATAAAGAATATACAATCACAGAAATCGCTTATCAAGAATCATAGTAGAAAATATCCTTGAAAATTTAAAGAATTTGGTACATAGGATTTGATTGCAAAGAACACATTAAATTAAATTAAATAATATAGATCAAGTACACAAATAACTTAATCATATAGCTAAATTCTTTAATCTACTCAGAGCGATTCTAAATTTACACATTGATATGCAAAGGATTCATATTCTATAACTATATCAAGAAAACCACATTATTGTTCCATTTTAATCTCCAAATATCAGTAACAGTTGAGTCATAGGTAAAGTACAATGCTGTCAATGTTAAGGAAAAATCACAATCACTATGTAAAATCAAAGTAAAAATAAATTTATTAAAAAGAATTTACAATGGCCAGAAAATGGTCATTTATCATAAGCACCAGACATGCTTGAAAGCATAGATGTTGTTTCCATGGGGTAGTGGGTTCTTAGCCTCCCTCCCCCCCCCCACTCCCCCCCCAAAAAAAATAAAAAAAAAAAAAATAAATTAGATAGGTCTGAAGTTACCTTTATTTCTCCTGGGTTCAAGTGAAGAAACCTATTAGGAGAGTCGATGAGGGATAGCTGAAATTTAACCAAAAGAACCCAATAAAATTTACAATTGAAGAAGAAAAATACATAATTATGAATGAGACATAAAGCTTGAGATTACCTTTATTTGCGAGTCTTGCTGAGATATAATTGTAAAGAAAAATAAACCATGAGTTCTAAAGCATTTGACTTCCTTCAATCTTGGTGCTTATTGAGATACCTGTTATTACTTCATTGTTGCCTTAAACACTTTGAATGAAAAAATGAATTTCCAAGAAAGAATTAAAAAATATGAAGACAAGATACGCTAACGGAATAAGATAAGGCAATAACCACATTACAATTACTTATCAAGAGCAAATAAAGAATCAGTTCCCCTCTAGTACATGGAAATAAATAAAAATTTTAACTAATCATAGTTCTGTCATTATAATAGAATCAAGAGATCACTACAAAATCAAAGATAAGAAAAGAGCGGTCATAACATGATTAGCCAACTATCACATTTGTACCTGAGCTGTTATTTCAGAACATAGAGCAACCTCCAATGCAAGCATGAAAATGTGAGCAATTAAACTTTTATTTTTGATACGGATAAGTAATCCTGCTGAAAAATATAATAATAATCAGGAGAAAAATACATAAACCAATTATGATCCTAGCTAACATCTATACTGCTTTTGTTAAATTAGATTCACAACCCATGTAGCTATTATGAACCATATACAACAGGCCGAAACTCACATCTAATACCCATAACTCATGCAGGTTAATAGACCTTCATGCTAACAAAATCTACGGAGATCTGAGCTTTCAAAGTTCTTGCAAAAAAATTGCAATCCAGGCATCTAAATTTTACTAATAACACATAAACCAATGCAAATGGTACTGGAAGGTGATTGATATAGAGTTTCCCTTGTTCCCTTTCTACCTAAAGCCTAAATTGTTCCCTCCTTGTGCTCAGATTTGTCTCCTCCTCCAAAGAGATTGTCACTCAGTCAGACTTTTGATCCATTTGCAATGGGGGAATTTTGTTTTTAATATAGAAAAGATCCATAACTGTTAGCTTTTAATATCGAAAAGATCCATAATGTTTAGAGTAATAGGTGCATTTCACAATCCTTTAAATTTTGATTATCAATGTAGTCCTATGATGGCCATCGATTTTCAAGCACCCTTCGGGGATTGAATACATCGATTATCCCGTTGTTTAATTTTCTTCGGCGGAACATCTCTATCCTATTAATTAGTTAGCACAAAAGTTGAAAGCTTCCTTCTCAGTTCTCAGTAAAACTAAATTTGGATATTCTGGGTCAAATTCTGGGTCAAATACTGGTACCTTGGTGCATAGTTTATATTTATGAACTTCAAAAAAATCTGTTATCATATCTTTCCATGTAAATCTAAAGGGTAAAATATTTGGGGTAAGTAACATACACGAAAGATACCTAAAAATTGGGGTAATTAACATTAACATACATGAAAGATAACAGATTCGTCTTCAGGGTGGATTCTCCAATCAATAAATTCAAAACAGACAGTGAATAACATGCACTGATGCAGTACAAATTAAAAAAGAAAAATGAGTCTCTGGGTTTTTCACAACCCCTTTAATGACATCAATTTTCAGAGAGAAGATCGACCGCTAGTCATTCTCCGATCCAAATCACATATGACGGCCCAATAAACGAAGCCTGTCAGCTTACCTGTCTCCGTGAACCGAATTATGGCCTGAACTCTCAGGTGCGCCGTCGAGTCGACTCGGTTTCGGAAAAATGAAACCTTTGTCGGAAGAGAAAAAAGACCGAAAATGTGAGAGGAGAGAGCAGTACTGAATGAAATGAAGTGACTTAAAGGAGGAGACAAATAAATTTTGGGGTAAAATAGGAATTTAGTTGAAGAAAAGTGGCGGTAATTTCTTAAAGACACTGTTCCAATGAACGGTAACCACGGGGAATATATCTGTATATATGTAAGATATTGGTGAGCTTGTCAAGGTTTTCTTCATTAATCTTCATTTTTCAGTTTAGGGTTGCTTTTTCAAGAATAGATTCTTATTGATTTTTCTGATCAATTCATTTTTAACTACACATTCTTTAAAAAATCATTTTTCCCAATTTCTCATACTATTTAACAACACATTCTCCCAAAATATCACTTTTCATAAAATCAATTCTCAAAAAAATCAATTTCATATACACACCGAAAGTCAGGACTATTATATGTTTTCCTGTTTCTCGTGTCTGCTATGCTAACTTCTTTCGGAAGAATTTGTGCTTTTGCTAACTTCAGACATTTCTTTCTTCTGTCTTCACCTAAACTCTTCATTGATTTTAACAGTGACCTGGAGACAGACTTGAAGCCATTTTCCCAGAGAAAAAGAGTTCAACCATCAGAACTGACTGGCTCATGGAAAGTTTTTGAGATGAGTGCCACTCCTATCTACGGCGAAGAGAATGAAGTAGATGAGTGCAATGGCACACCATATGTATATCTCTGCACAGAGAATCTGAAAAAGAGAAGCTTGCCTGAAAATCCAGTTTACTTTGGAGAGGAAGAGATGCTGGACATGCAAGATGCTACTGTACTGTGGCTTCCAGGAGGTGTTACTGCTTATGTTGATGTGAATAAGGAGGGAATCCTTTGTATTGGTGTTGGATGGTACTCGGATGAGGGAATCAACCTTGTTATGGAAAGGGATTATGGATTAGATGGGAAACTGAAAGAGGCTCGATGGAAGTCTGAAATGAAGAGAAGATGGACTAATCCCCCTCCCATGTAGTTTGCCACTGGTATACGCTCGTTTGCTTTTAGTGCTCATTTTCTGAGCTTGAGATTCAGAGGTTGAAGGGAACCAAATGCAGTCGATTTTGATGAGTATTTTTCAATAGAAAGGTTAAGGCGTTAGTGCATATTTGGTTCTGTTTTTTCAATTTTATACTTGAATGCCCTATGGAGTGTTTGGTCACTAGGCGGTTTATGTGCATTGATGATATGTAATGCAACTATTTTTACGTTAGGAATTGGTGCTATACGCAGCCGAGTTTGTGTACATATAAATATGTTTACGTGCTGTTAATGTAGGTACGAAAAGTAAATCTTGCTAATTACGAAACTACGTCATAAAAACTTCAGTATATGAGACAAGTTAAAAATTGTCATTAATAAGGAAGCACGACCAATTCTGCAAACCAAATATGTAAATGACAATAATGAATGAATCATTTTATTTCCGTTCACATAATTCCAAGGGTTCTTTCATCCTCTAAAACGGAGAAAATTCACCCTTGATTCAGAGTTACATTTAGTCAAATAATAAATAATTTTCCATCAATGAGCCATTTCGACAAAAGACAAGTTGAGGGCCTTACTGTGTCTCCAAATGTGAGTGGAACTGTTGGCAAAGAAGCCTATTATTCAATATGAAGTGTACAGCTTTATGGTTGCTTCATGAGATGAATCTGGTGTTCTCGCTTGTTCATTGTCCACCAAGTATGGTAGGATGTATTCTTTCATTTCACTGTAAGAAATTTCAAGATGAGAACTGCTTTAAAAAACTTCACCTTCCCAGCTTCATCCAAGGTTTTCAAACCAATCCAATCTTCCTTATAGAGGGTCGTCTGCATGAGAACCAAAGATACAACATCATTAGCACAACCTGAACTTCAAGACGAGAATTACCATGTGGCATCATTTAAAAAATGAACATTATTACCTCCTCTGCAGGCAAGATAGTGCTCCAGGAACCATCTGGATAATATCCAAACCAAGAAGTCTCTTTTGGTACCAGAATTTTGTCTTTCTCAAACTGATTAGGACGTTGAGGTAAACAGAAACTTTAGCTTTATGAAGTACTCCTAAAGGTGTATAAATAAACTTCATAAGCATATTGTTCTTCAGGACAAAAATGAAATGGACTAAGTTTTGCAATTTACCATTATAAGCACCAAATTCTGCAGGCTGGAAAACCGTTCCTTGTACGTGGAATTCCTATGTATTTCATTGTTCAGTTTGGGAAGAAACTTGCAGGCTTTTCTGTATTCATCTATGTCCTAGAAAAGATATGAAGTAGATGAGATATTCTGTATTGAAGAGGATATTCTGTTGTTTGTTCTCAAACTAGTGCAATTGCTGATAGCTTCTGTTTGAACTCAGTAATGATGTCTATGATTATGATATTTTAAGGTACTATTAATCCTTACATTATAAACAGGAAAAAATTTATACAATGCTGGATCATGGTCTCAAACCCATGACACATTGCAAGGCAATGATACTCACTTTATCTTTAAATTTTGACCTTCAAGGAAGAATAGTACTCACAGTGGGAATTTTGATATAATTAGCTGGTGCCAAATGTTCCTGCAATCACACAACGCTTGTGCCAGGTCTTAAGCAATATAAGGACAATTCCTCAACATTGTCTTACCAGAAAAATGGAAAATGAGACGATGAAGAATAAGACATCACATAACCAGAGAAAGATGAACATAATGTAGTTTAAAGCCTTGGAGACTAGTAAGTAGTAAATGCAGGTTTTTAACTTTACTATGTTACATGTGTTAAATAGAGAGTAAAGCACAGTATAAAAAGAAAATAAACCTGGACAAAGTCGCTGTAAATAGCCAATTCAAGCAGAAAGTCCACAAGTATACATACTAAGGTAGACTGCAATGTAGACGAGGAATCAGAATGAAGGTAGTATAGAAAAACCATTTCTATGTGTCATAAAAGAAATGATCAACATGAAATTGACAATATTAGAGATCGGAAGAGCGTCGTGTCCGATCATTATAGGGAAACAAGTACAATGAAACCGCTATAGAAATTCACCTAACCGAGCCTGCGGGAGGATGCTATAAATGCAGTTCATGAAAGCCATGAATTCTTTACCAGCATATGGATGCAAAGCATAATTTCCTCGATTGTTAAAGAAAACACAATTCAAGGATGGAGGATGGATATTAGAATGAGTACTTACTCCACAAAAGGGAACAGAAGCTATCCCGGCCTGTGGACCTGCCAGAGATATAAGATTCCTCACCTGTCTCAAATTAAGGGAAAAAATAGCACATAGTTTAAAGTTGTCACAGGTACTTAATTTTCTTTGGTCAACCAAAAGGAGAAAAGAAACTTTTCAAGTTTTTGAGTGACAATTGACAAGGCATTTCATGTCATGATCACATTATTAGAGTTGCAGAATATGTTATTCACCTGAAAGTGCTACAAAAGGCATGCGGGACATAGTTAGATGAATGAGGCATCTTAAAATCAACTTTTCTTTAGAAAACGTAAAGATTTCAATTGGTAGTCTACAACTTCTATATACTGCCCAGTCTTGTATCATAGATAACACCCACCAAAAAGAGAGGGGAAAAAATGCATGTCATGTAGAATCTCCTATAGTAGAACCTCCTATAGTAGATCATCATAGCACTGTTTTTGTCTTCTCTAACCTATTCACGTTGAATTATACCGTACATGTATGCCATTATGCTAATACCTCAGTTATGTCACAGGACTATAACTATAGGGTACAGGGAAAGATTTTAATGGGCCCATTTTCAAATACTTACTGGAGGTCCTCCATCACAGAATTCTAGGACTCCTCTGCCAACCATATTGCCCTGGAGAGTGCAATAATGGAATGAAATTTCCAATGTGTAGAAGGGCGTCAAAGTAAAAATAAACCAGAGTATTTTCACATCTGATCTCACTAGAAGGATTAAGAATTAGTTGCTTAAGAATTCCAAACAGAACACACAATGAACAAGACAAAGTGGCAGAAGCTGATTCACATAGTCAACCTAAATTTATTGGAAACAAGACTTAGCTCCTGTAGGATTCTGATTTTTGCGAAGTGATTTTATGGAATGTCATGTTGAAAAGTAGGAAAAAGTTATGGATTCAAGAGAAATTTTTTTATTCACAGAATTCTAGTTGGAAAGGATTTTGAGGAAAAGTCATTTTGAAAATCAAAGTCGTGCAATGCAAGGCCACCACCCCTCCACCCAGCAACGTGCCTTGGTCCTTCGAGGATCTTTTCTTTTATACATACAACAATGGCTAGCTAAGTTCCCAGACATGAATTCAAATGATTCTTAAGCAGCCAACAAAGTAAAAGATTGTCTTCATCACAACATTGTCAAAAACGTTTTCCACAACAACTAGGATGAAATGATATATTTCAAAGAAATTAATGAAAAGAGACATGAAAATTTTGAAGAAAAGTAAATGATTTGGATAATCTGATTTTGATCTTTCACCTGTGAAAGTCCAATTATGTCGTACCCATCTTTGAGTTCACTCATTTTCTTCACCTGTAAATTGAACAAACGATGGTCTGAAAAAGGAATTTCAGCTAAGTGAACAGATTATAAAATGTATTAGTACCTTCTCACAGGCAATGGCTGTCTGCATTTGGAAAACAGAGGTTCATTAAATTAGCACTGGATAGTTCACTAAGAAGAATGTTCGTAACTAGGTTGACTAATAATCAAATCAATCACCTGTTTCATAAAGGGCATAAACCAGGAATTCCACGCCCCATTTCCAATTTCACTACAAAAACAGCAACAGACAGAAACGAGAAGGAAAATTAAGAAAGATTAAATGAAGATATTCTGATCAACTAGGATAATCTCACGCTGTTAGCAATAATGAACAAAACAAAATGAAAAAAAAAAAAAAAGAAAAGAAAAAATATTTACTTGTAGCATTTCACCTGCAACATAAGAGGAAGTGAGGAACATATGATTATCACTCTGAAAAATCAGCTGTAATTATTCTCATGCAGTAATGAAACTATATTTAACCCCTTGACAATCGTAGAGTAGTCAAGACTAACTAGTCAGGCATAACTATCGTTTTCTTGGGAATAAAGAGATTTACGAAGAAGTCGTCAGCTAAGGTTTTCACCCACTAGCACTGAAATGCTAATCAAGTCTTTTAGCCCCGAGCATTAATGCATGATGCATTCGGGGATCTGATCAAATTTGAGAATTTTACTAAAACTAAAGGTAGGAAGTGATATTTTGTCCGTTGAGCAATCATGCATGTATAGCTCATACAATCTGCCACCACAAATTGTTATCACTAAAATTAGGTTTCCAAACAGTTTTGAGTTTTGAAAGACATCCACCATGAAATGCTAGCGGGGCTACCCACCCACATCGCATGCCAATTCCATTTCATCTGTAGAAAGTCGGAAAATATGTAAAACTACTGCAGTGGATTATTTAACATGTAGGGTTGAACCCTTCACATAAACTGAAAGCAATTAATGCTTACATGCAATATCCTTGTGAACCAGACCAATTGCTCAAAAGCTCTGTGAATTCCGTGACTCCTTCATGACTGCAGTCATATGAGATTCCTGTGATGTTATATTTTAATTGAGAACAATCTGTAGTTTCTCAACCAGGAGATACATTTTCATTCTTCAAATTTGCACAAGTTAGGCATAATAAAAAATTGGAAACTGACACATCCGGCAAGAATAGGACGACACTGTGAGCAAGTAGGCAACTACGGTTCTCCGTGAAACAAATTAACTATTTCGAAAACAGGAAATCATCCATTTCTTCAAATGATCCCAGTTGATATTTATATTATTAGCAGTAACTCAGAAACCTAATTAACAAAACACGTAACCAAGATGCATTGTGTTTTTAAGGTTTTCACATACAGATCACATTAAGGTGTCAAAAAGAAAACATAAACGTGCCATTCCCAGATCCCAAAAGCTGTTGCCAATTGCCATGAGCTCAAAGACGTGGGAACCATTTGAATAACTTTGCAGCTATCTGCCAGTCCTGCTGTTGAATGTTAAAGAAAATATTCTAAGATACATTGTTTGAACAAAGGGGATTCCAGAATACTCGTAATTTGTTGAAAAGGGGGTTGGGGTGGGTGGGGTAGGAAAATAGGATAGGAAAACGCCTACATGTTTCAATATTATTATTCTTCTTATAAAAAAGGAAAAATCATCATCTTGTAAATACAGTAGCAAGTATACAAATGACGAGAAGTTACTAAACATCTAAAGAAGCATAAATGAGTCTACACACATTAAGCAGAATCAGAAGGACCAATAATGGGTTCTAAGTAAACTGTCAAGAAAAAGAAATATGTTTTATAGAATTAGAAAATATTCCAAAAAAAGCAGCTCCGTCATGACAATAATCAATTAGAACAAGTAGAAAAAGAAGAATGCAAACGTTAACAATGTGAAAAATATAGCTAATTGTTGGCTGCTACTGACTGAAGAATAGACACTACTAAAGAAGCAGGGGAGAAGAAGTTACCATGAAAGACTACAAATGGCAGGCCATGGGTAGTTCTTGGAAACAAAGCTAATATAATGACGAAAAGGGCTGTAATCATCAAGAAAGATTTAAAAGCCATACTCTTTTTCCGGAAAGGCGTTAGGGTAAGCCGATAAGGTAATATATTTATTCCGAGAACATGGGGGTTGGATTTGCTTTCAAACTTTTGAGACAAACAAAGAAGAAACGGATAAAATTTGTGAGAGGTGCATTTTGCGGGTTTAGGTGGAACGGGAGCTTCAGTGATCGAGTAGGTGTGTGTGATGTATTTATATTTATTTATTTACGCCGCGTACCCTATAATTTATTTTTTCATTATAAAAAAGCTCACACAAATCACATATTCTTATTTTTTCACTATTCTCTATAATTTCTCCTCACTCTTCCATTATATACTTCAAACAATAATCTCTTTTTTACCTAAAAAGCTAAAAAATTTAGCTCCAAAACATGCCTCTTCAGCTCTGAATTTGACTATAGAGAGCAGCAAGGATGAAAAGAAAGAAAATTGATTTTGAGAAGTTGAGAAACGATCTGATTAATGAATCCGATCTGGCTGTGATTTCTAAACCCAACCTCAACTTACGTTATGATTGGAGGTCGGAGATCTTTTACACTAGAAAACAGCAAAAACCAGAGGCAATGGATGAAGGAAGGTGAAAAAGGAGGAATGTAAGCTACAAAAACTACAAATAACAGCACAACACTGTAAGTCTATTCTAGACAGTTGTACGGGAAAAGAAGAACCACTATTATTATTACCGATGATAGTGGATACAAATGTTTCACACAATGATGAGTTGATAGGATCATTTTCTTTTTCATAAAATACATTTTGTTACCTTCAGATTAATGAAAATAATGTATGCCGTCTTTGTATCTCACCAATACTTGGCAAGATCAAATTACATATATTTCATTTTCGCACCATTTCTTGGCAAAGATCATGTTACATATCTATCGTTGTTTTCTATTAGAGCATCTTTCTATTAAACTTCTAACGTTAAGAAAATCTTTTATTTTACCTAACATTACTTAGACACTGACAAATATCAGTATGTTATTAAATTAAACATTGGTTTAGTTAAGTGAAATTTAAAAACAAAGTAATGAATACAAGAAAATAGAACTTCTTAAAGAACAAGTACTTTTAGCAACCGATTTTTCAGGGCAAATTTTATTATTGTTTTATTTTTAAACTTAATACAAATGAAGAAATGAAGTTTAGAATAACACACTTTTTCCATTTCACGTCCATGAGCTCCAATCTTTTCGAACACAAGAAGTTGAATGACTGATATATTATGGCCTAAATTTGTAAAGTTGTATGCCAAATGCTACTTTGAGGAACACTTTAGTTCTTTTATTGCTTTCCCGAGTAACCCGTCAAGAAATACATCTCCTAACGTAGAAAAATGCAGAGCGCGAATCTCAAGTTATAGATTGGAGGTCAACCTCCTCAAATAGTACTGAAAAGCAGCAACCAGAAGTTTCTCCAATGCCCCTTGCCATGATAATTTTTTGGAATGCACCAGCTACAAAACTTTCCCGGTCCTTCCTCTCCTTCACTGATGTACCTTAACACAGTACAGCAGTCAAAAGCGCACACAATAGCTTCGATGAAGTTTTCTGATCCATACTCGGGGGTCACGAGCAGCTGCTTCTCATATTCTCTCCACTGAAAGCAGCTTCTGCTCCATTCATCCCCAGGAATCCCATGCTTTTGGCTTGTTACTCCCATCCCAGAGTACGTTGTGACTTGTTACTAACCCATTTGCCATTTGAAACACATTTCTAGTCCGACTTGCACGAGTTAAACATATGTTGCCAGCACCCATCCCCAGCCAGGCGAAAACCGTGTAACAACATATTCAGAATATATGTAACTTAAGACATCAATTATGGATGAGAATTCGAGCTTCATTCCTGTCAATCCTTACATGGCATCATTGGTGGTTTTTAAGTTCTAGTTGGTAGGGGATACACTTCTTCCAGGGAGGATGAAGTAATTTCACCAAGTACTTCAATGCTTTAATCCTTATTAAGCAAGTAAAATTGAGCAGCATCAAGTTATTGAGCTCAAGATTGCCACAAGCTGAATTCCAGAATGCTAAAATTTCAATTTTCTAGGGCACCTTGAACTCCATTTCTCAACAACCAAAGGAGACATTCAATTCAATATCGAAATTAGCACTGTTTTCCTTAAGCTTCTAATACTTTAAAATGTTCACTGCAGTATGGATCTAGCCCTGTTATGTTCATCTGCAATTGCTTTAGGATCCCATGAGTTGTCTCACACTCTGGATGCAACTTATCCCCAGCCAGAAACTCCCAGATCCTACCGCCGATCTCAATGACACTACAGCCCACCTGCTTCTTTGCCCCTTTCTTCCACATCAATCCTTTGATTTCTTTGACGTCTTCCCATCTTCTCTCAGTAGCAAACAAGTTCCTCAACATGATATAGTTACCATCATTCCATGGCTCCATGGTAATAGCTTTCTTTACCACCCTCTCTGCCCTCGTGACATCCCTAGCATACCCGCAAGCAAACAGGAAAGAACTCAAAATGATTCCATTAGCCTCATAAGGCATGCTCTCGATTAGTTTTTCTGCTTCCTCCAAATGTCCAGCCCTCCCCAACAGATCGACTAAACAACCATAATGCTCGATTCTAGCAGTAAGCTTAAGTTCTTTCATTGCATTGAACCATCTCCTCCCTTCCTCAACTAAGCCACCATGGTTACAAGCTGACAAAACACCAAGCATAGTAATTTCATCTGGCTTAAACCCCAGGATCTTCATATCTGAAAACACCTCTAATGACTCCGTGGCTCGCCCATTGATAGCCAACCCATTTATCAAAGCATTCCACGTGCATGTTTCTTTCTGTTGTATTTCATCAAAAACTCGTCTTGCTTTATCGATCTCTCCACACTTAGCATACATATCGACCAATGCTGTGCATACATTGGAAGATTTATCCAACTTCTTTCGCTTCACAAAATGATATACCCAATTCCCCATATCCAGAGCACCCAAATCAGCAATTGCAGGAAGAACACTAACAACAGTAACATCATCAGGATCAAACACTTTCCCAGTCAGTAATTCATAAAACAATCCCATTGCTTCATGGGGCTGTTTATTCTTACAATATCCACCAATCATGGCATTCCAAGAATACAAATTCCTATCGGGCATGCAATCAAACAGCAACCTTGCTTCCTCCACATCACCATTACTACAATAACCATCAACCATACTGGTCCAAGACACGACATTTCTCTCCGGCATGGCATCAAACAACCTTTTTGCTGCTTCCATCTCCCCTAACTTGACGTAACCATCAATCATCACATTAAAAGAAGCAGTGTCTTTCTCACACGCAGGCATTAGATCAAACAACTCTTTTGCATCGCCCATTTCCCCATTCCTCACATACCCACCAATAAGTGCGGTCCATGACACAGGACTTCTATCAATCATTTCATCAAACATCTTCTTCGCCAAACCCATATCCCCCAACTTGCCATACATATCAACTAAAGCAGTCGTCACAAATAAATTTGACTTGAACCCGTACTTCATCACATGAGCATGCACTTCCATTCCTTCAAATACGGAAAAACTCAAACCGCAGCATTTCGCCAGAGTCGAAAAGGTATAATTATCCGGCACAAAACTCTCTTTCCTCCTCAACTCATTATACAAAACAGCAGCTTCAGTAAATTGTTTAGCATTAAGGTGGGCTTTCATCATGGTATTGCATAGGAAGGTATCAGACTTATGCCTGACTTGGCTGAACAGACGACGGGCATGGCGGGTTCCGCATTGTGGGTCAGATGAAGAGATGGTGGCGATGAGCTTTGCGATGAGGTTATTGTTGGTTTCAAGGGCGTTTCTGAGCATGAAAGCGTGGATTTGGAGGAGGGTAATTCTGCAGTGACTTCTCCTTTGGAGGATTGAGAGGCATTTTCTCTCTTTTGGATTCCATATCCATGTCGATCGGGTATCTTTTTTACTCATTGCTTGAATGATGCATAAACTGAGGAAAGTACACAGCCCAACTGCCCAAATCGGATTTCACATATTTAGATACTGAGCCCTTTTCTTTCCCTTAATGAGTAAGAAGATTTCTTCTCGCCGACTCGCCGTCTTCCTCTTAATTTGCAGTTAGCAGATTCCCCATCCCTGCAACTTCCCCTTTTCCGTTGAAAGTCCGATTTCTCACCAAAAAAGGGTAATTAACTCCTAACCCTAATCTATTAATTTTGAGTAATGCTATTTAGCAGCACTGGTGCTTAGCATAATATCAATGTGACATTGAATGATAAGTCAAATCAAGTGAATTCTTTATTCATGCATTTAATTTTACTTATCATTCAATGTCACATTAGTTGCCACATAAACTGGTGCCAAGCACCACTGACGCTCTTCCGATCTCATTATTCTAACCAACCTTATCCCCAACTTTTATTTCTAGAAAATTTTAGGGGACATGAAAATGAGACATTATTAAGTGACATTTTTATGTGCAATACTTGTATTAGATGATAAAAAAGTAACTATGTATTCAACACTTAATAAATATGAGATCGGAAGAGTATCATCTAATAATGTCTTCTTTTTATATTCTCTAAAATTGCTCTTATTTCTGATTTTACGAGTCTAGAACTCTTAAGAAAATATCTCCTCAAATCCTACAATCGGTTTCATCTATTTTGACCTTTACTTAAAATCTTTTTGAAAAATGATATCTTTACCTTTACATATTGTAATTAGAAGAAAATAGGGGAAAATCAATAAAAGCTAGTATTTTAAAATTCTAAATAATTCTAAATACTTACCAACCCACCCACCTCACCATTGGTCTTGCGGGTGGCGTGCGTTGCTAAATATTTACATTTATTTTATTTTTTTGGGAGAGAAGTATTAACTAGTTTTTATTTAATTTTTATTATTATATAAAAATTTAACGGTCAAAATGGATGAGAACCAGTAGTGAGAACTTGGGGAGAATTTTTCTTAAAATCTGGGGAGTCACAAGACTAAAAATAAAGACTGAGAACATGATTGGTTAAAATTTGAAAGGTTATGGACGTCAAGTATAAATTACCATTTTAGACCATTTGGTATGGCTTACAATTCGATTGATTTATAATATATTTTTAAATTTGAATTTTTGTGACATGTTGTTTAATTTGGTTAGTTAAATTTTATTGACAAGTGAAAAATTGTTATTTAATATGATGAGTCTGTGAGATTTCAATTATAGAATTTGACAAGTGTCTTAAAAATTCAAAATATATGATTAACCAATTTAATTATAAACAATATCAAACAAATATGAGTTTGTCGGACTATTCGTTTTAGATCCAAAAAATGACGAGATACGAACTTCCAGCCACATGGCCAATGGTACGGGGCTTCAGCCATACCGACCCCAATCTCCATCCGATTATATATATAAATATATATATATATATGCACACATATATGTATATTCTTGTCTAGAATGTCAATCTTAAAAAGCATAAATGCGTGGGTTATTAACTTCTTAATATAATTTAGGGTACATGACATGAATGATGATGTTTTTTAAAGAAACAGATCGGCCGAACATCTAATTAAATGCTATAAAGTCATTTGACCCAAGTAAGTTAGCAGCATTTAATAGGAGGTTGGGCTCCAAAGTTAGAACCATTATACATAGTAGTTATATAAATAAATAACTTTACAAAATTTTAGTTTTTAACGTATATAGCCAAGTTACATTTAGCTCATAAATGATCTCATATTCTATCTAACCATTTTTATGGTTTTTATTGAACCTCTACCTTTTTCTTCAATGCGAAATGTAGAATTTTTTTTGGTAATTTTCCTTTTATTATTACCTAAAAATAGAAAAGTAGTAGCAACTTATTATACAATTGTTCTTCCGTTTTTGGGATAACAATCAATTTAATTTGAGAAAAATATAAGATCTCGATAGGATCTTACAATATTGAGCGATCCTCTATCTTATGCTGGTCCCATGCGTGATTCTATCAAATTGCATATTATGCATGATCCGAATCAATAAACTAGAAAAAAGTTCTGTATGCATTGTGATACTTTTGTGAAATTGTTGCGAAATGGTGATACACATGAACAGAGAGTTTTTGACTAAAATTTAACGCATGTACTTGATATAATTAATTGTCATTATTACATTCATGATTAATAGAAAACTTCACTACATGGGCTAGTGTGTGTATACATATATTATCACGTCATTATAAAAATTAATTCTTACATAGTTCAAACAAGTGACACAATGGTTCGATTTTCACATTCTAAACAGAAGGTTCGGCGTTTGACTCCGGCCCCCTCCCCTATATCCTCTTTGTTTAAGAAATAATAATAATAATTCTGGCATTTTTGCTTATAATTATAATAATCCTGTAACTAGAATATTCTTTTGAGAAACAAGAAGACCACATATATTTGAGTAATGCTACATGAACAAATTGGTGTATAAATAAGTTTATAAATATGAAGTAAAATAAAAACTTTATCTATGTATTTTTCTCTTCTTTTAGTGCACAACTTGTAATGTACAAATAGGTTTACAAATATGAAGTAAAATTATAACTTTATCCATATATTTTTCCTCTTTTGTTTAGTACATAATATGGGTGAAATTGTAATTTCACACTCTATTTTAAAAACCATATGTACATTTATCTTTAAAATGGATTAATCCTGATATGACATATATATGAAACTAACATTAATCAATAAGTACAACATATAGCCCCCAAACAACATTATATTTCTGTTTCAAATAGTTTTGGATTAAATTAATCACGTTCACATATTTAATCACTTGCAATTATTATTAATTAAAAATCATATTGCAAGGGAGAATGATAACACACGTACACAAACTATTTATTCATGTAGTTTTAGCTGGCATCTAGTGTCCAGTTCGACAAAGCTTTATTTTAGCAGGTTTTAACAGAACAAGTTGATGAAAATTACAGACGTCTATGTAAAAATATCGACTTTTATATGTCTAAAAGCTTTTTATTGAATCATTTAACCTGATTAAAAAAGGCTCATGATTTACTTACTATCAATTAACAATAATCTTGCAAAAGTTAATTGCAAGTTTATTTATTAATTATTTTTGCCCTTCCTCTTTTTTAGTTTTATTATCTTTTTCTAGAACCATAGTACTCAACGTTCCAAAAACACACGTTCGAATCTCACCTAGAATGCAAACAAGGTCGATTCACTCCTCTTATTCGTCACAACGACATTTTATGTCTATGAAAACGATAACATAATCTCCGACGTCGATGATTGCTTCCGTTTTGTCACTTTAACCGGCTTGGGTACGCTAGAGCTAACAAGATTAGGAAAATTAAGCCTGGCTTTCAAGCCATGCCGCTTCAAAGCCTCTCGATCATAAGCCAATGCCGCATCCTCTGGTGTCTTGTACGTCCCAAGCCCAATTCTTGAGCCTTTTTTAGATGGTTTCCTTATTTCTGCCGCGAACTTCCCCAATGGTCGTCGCCTCACGCCCCTGTATCGCTTCCAATCCGGTGGCGCACCAGCTTCTCTGCCCCCGGATTTTGACTCTTCTACCGTATCCTCATTGCTTATCAAATTATAATTATCGTCTAACTCCAACATCACTGATGATTCCCCAGAGCTAATTTCTGTCAAAAGTGGACTAATATAGCTCGAGTTTTGGGTGTAATTAATTTCTGCATGATCAAATGGATTCATTACCGGAAAGTTGTCGACAGGGAAATCATTGGAATCACTTAAAAGATAATTTTGTACGGATTGCAGAAGGGCCATGTCGGAATCTGAAAAGGGTTCGGCGTACATTTTCGAGGACTCCTAGTTTACAATAATGATTTCGGAGATTCGAAGTTAGGGTTTTTGTTCATTAATATTGCAAGGTGGTCCTCTGATTTTTATATGAAACAGAAAACCCTATTCTCTTCCTACAAAGCCACGTGAAAATTAACTACTCTTTCTTGTTTTTGTGTAGTAAGCATGACTAAGAAAGCCCTGTTAATTCTGAACAACCACGAAGGTCCACCGTCCATATCGAAATCCACGCGAAAAATCATGTGACGTACCGTTGACCAATACGTGGTATAAAGTATTGGACTGGAGACACATGTTTATTTGTTTATTGGATGGTAGATATAATGCAGCATCCAAGAAAATGTGAAAAACATATAAGTTGCACTCGGTTGACTGATCTAGTGTTTCTGGAAACCTAAATACTACTTTTATAGCAATTCAGGCGTGCCTGGGCATTTGGTAAGGATTTATAAAAATGCGGAGTTATAAATAGATTTAAAATTTAAAGATCGGACAGATGCCGAAATTTAATTGTGTCATGTAGAGATAATGATTAAAATGATTTGAAAGTTCATATCACGTCAAATATGTAGTTAAATATAGTGATGTGATGTGTTTAAAATTTAAAATTTAAATTGATTGATAAATAAAAGTGATATATAAATTGGTTATCAAACATTGTGCATATATTTCGGGCCCCTATATATTATCATATGCCGTGGAATGACAAGAAGACATGAAGGACAAATCATTGGAGATTCAGAATTTGAAAATCGCCAAAGAGTTGGTGCTTATTTGACTCTTTTTATCATTTTCTCATTATAATTTCACCTACTATTAATTTAATTACTGATTTCACAATTGTGTAATTATTACTACACATTTCAAATTTCAATTAAATTTCTACCACTTATTTCAACTCATTATAATTTCTTATTATAATTCAATTGTTATAATGAGAATCAAATGGGCACTTAGAACATATAGAACAAATATAAAAATAATAAATTTACAACACGTGCACTAATAAATTAATAAAAGAATACGAATCGTGTCGGTGGGTCGGAGCAGCTTTATTTGCCAACTGCCTTGCAAAGAATATCCAGACCCCATCTCGTGGTTGAAGTGGATGGAACTGATGCAAGGCAACCAATATCCTTGAAACACGCTTGGTTTTGTTTTTATTTGTTTTAATTAGGTGTACTAAAATCATTTTTTTTTGGGAAAAAAATCTTTTCAATAACAATAAGAACAATAATATGATTAATTCTAAAATTAATTAATCTAAAAATAAAAATGAGGTAGCACCGTGGAAAACCGATTGTCACATTCCTCAACTCATCTCACAGTACGAGAAATGATCTAGAGACACCAGGTATCTCGGTTAACACAGATACTCAGTATGTGACGTCTTCTCATAATTCACTAATTTTATTTACATGAGATATTTACCCATATTTGGGTCCATAAAACTAATAAAGAAGAAAGTACTACATACACAGGGTGTCTCTATAACAGAAACATCTGATATCTTTAGATCAAAATTACTCCCACTAATGGGATTGAAAATTTGTGGTGCGGCGGTCTCATTTCTCCGCTTAAGCAGATATAAATGGCCGTGCCACATATGGGAGTAAATCTTCACAGGCCGAGTGCGAAATATTATTTTAATTTGTCATCATTCTTGGAATAAATTCACCGGATAAAATTTGAAATACACACGTGTGGCTTGAAATTAATCATAGAAACAAAAGTAATTATTGTATGAGATATTTCTTGCTGAATTAACAACTAGCTCTATTGATTAATTAAAGCCTTAAAGGTCTTAATTTTATAGAGCAACATAAATGCAGAATCTTTGAAACGTTGAAGATCACACAAGATCAATTCCT